>OX940901.1:5979190-6281690 GCA_954871355.1 Cabera pusaria | reverse complement strand
AACATGTTCCGGTGCTTTGCCAATTAATAATTGGCAAAGCACCGTTGGTACGATTAAATTTTGGATTGTGTTTAACAATTTACAAAAACCTATGTATTCATCGATATTATTACAAAATTATTGGTTTTTGATAGTTTTAATTAATTTATCTGAACTATAGTTGTATGCTATGCATTGTACCACCGTGTTCTTCTGCTTTCAATTCTGTCCATCCAAAGCTTTTCTGGAAGAGGTAGCTTCAAGCGATAAGACCGCCCATTGTACTATTCTAGTTATGTTTGTTGATATTTTTGTTTCTCTATACTGCTGTACAATAAATTGTTTTTCTGTTCTGTTCTGTTCTGTTAAATAATTTTAAATCTTAATTTCAATTAAGAATTGATATAATTATTAATTTCTTAAATCCTTTATTTTGTTTAAACAAACACTACAAAAATTTGAATTTGTACAAAGTAAATATCAAAGTTTATATGTATAAATTATTAATTAAAATGTATGATTTATTTTTTAACATATAAACATTAGACATCAAAACCCGTATTTGTGAGCGAGTGTTACTATTATGAGCGAGATCAATTATTTTGATAAAATCAATCTACAAAATTATGCAACCGCTATGATATACTTAACACTGCTGAACGTCAATCAGAAATAATGACTTCACGTTAGAGTAACAATAACCAAATTGGTATCATCAGAACGTCTATTGTTTTACACCTGATTTACTCAAAGGTGACGTCATAGACAAAGCCTGACACTTTGAAGCGAAAGGTAGGTACTGACTTGTATTACGGGGCGTAATGTACCATTCGAAGCGAGCATGATACGTTTCGCCGTGTGCTAAAATCCATGTAGCACGCTCGTTTCTAACTCTTAGCTCACATGTGCTCCAGCGAGTAATACTCAAAAGATAAGCCAAAAAACCGTCAGCGGAGAGGAGCACTCGCAGTGCAAGCGCCTTGTTTCCCCGTCGCGTACTGACTGCACGAATGCTCGCTGTGTAACACGTTACATTACGCTCCGTAACGCCGATCAGTACCCACCTCTAAATTTTTCTTTTCATAATAAATATTTGTCTTTGGCAAAAATATTATATTTGTTGTAATAAATATAATTATATTGTCGACCATAAAAAAGCACTTTTTTAAAATTTTGTTATAATACCTGTTAGCGTAATCGTACTAATAATGGATTTTACTAAAATTAATACATATAAGCTTTTCAAACCTAAATAAAGAATTTTCTCTATTTTTTCAGTTTTTAAAAACTAAACAAGAAAATATATTGTGGTTAGAAAACAACAAATCGGTCGAAAAGTCGACCATCATTACACGGGCCGTTAGGCTTACATGAAGATAAATTGCTTATAAGATATTATAACATAAACATAATAAATAGAATTATGTGAAGTCACTTATCTGAGGTTTGTATTCGCTGCAAGAGATACATCGATCAAAAGATTGGATCACAAATTTTCGTTACGATTTGATATCTCACCGACGCTGTAGCTACAGAAAATGTAGCCATCGTGTTATTTAGAGATAGATTATATTTACAACAGTAATTAAAATAATTAAAAAATATATAAACAATATAAAGTACTATAAAGTAAGTGTAAAGTAATGTGTATAACAAAATATAAAGTACTCCTAAAACTAATACAGACTATATAAGATCGAATCTGCATACAAATAAAACTGGCCAAGTGCAAGTCAGCATCGTGTCTCTTATCGCACACTAAGGGAGGGTTCCGTACAATACGAAACATAACAGAGTTTCAACCTCATATATTTGATTAATTGATATTACCAAGAATATTTGGTTTGGTCGCGATCTAGAAAGACGGGGCTCGTTTACTAGCGCCATCTATGTCATTTTGCCGAAACGAATTAGATAGATGGCGTTTAAAAACACGTTGTTTGTATGGGGACCCTCTTTAATTTTTAACTTTATTTTATTTTTAGTATTTGTTGTTCTAGCGGCAACAGAAATACACCATCTGTGAAAATTTCAACTGTCTAACTATCACGGTTAATGAGCTATAGCCTGGTGACAGATGGACAGACAGACAGACAGACAGACAGACGGACAGCGGAGTCTTAGTAATAAGGTCCCGTTTTACCCTTTGGGTACGGAACCCTAAAAACTGAATTAAGATCGCTGGCAGTTAATGGCCACTTTTCAAAAATGGGTGTAATACCCTATTTTGGATTATATGGATGGATTATATGGTATTATAGATTGAACTACATATTTTCATCAGTACCTGATAGAATCCATGATAGTTTATACGGAACTTATCTGCCGGATAAACTATAAGTTTTATATGGCATTATATGTCAGAGCTATCTAATACTTCATCAGGAAACTAGCTGCTGCCTTCGGCTACAGCCGCGTGGACTACATGTTTTTCTCAAAAACAAATATTATATGCGCTACACTCCCTCTCAATGGAATATACAAACGAAAAATATCCCAAACAAAACGTTACGGACGAAAATTTCCGTGAAACTAAAATAATCACTCAGAGGTTAAAACGGACTCATAGCGTGAAAAGATTTATTAGAGTACGATCAGAATTGGATAAGAATTAATCAATTTTGTTTACAAAAAAGCATTATACGTACCTACTTACCTACCTACCTGTGCAATAATGTAATTTTTATATAGAAAAATGTATGTGCGCATTACACAGTAGCCATCCGATGAAGGAAACAGATCGTTTAAAAACCTCAAACTCCCACAAGGTGATATGACGCTATAAATTACCATTTACCCAAACGAAGCGATTTGCTTCTTCGTTCATCATACGAACCGCCAAAGTATGTAATACCCTGCTTGAGTCTGTGTTTCCGGTTATGTACAATATGGGGTCTTCATATCGCGAGTGAATAGGTATCTT
This sequence comes from Cabera pusaria, assembly GCA_954871355.1. Taxonomy (NCBI): domain Eukaryota; kingdom Metazoa; phylum Arthropoda; class Insecta; order Lepidoptera; family Geometridae; genus Cabera; species Cabera pusaria. The sequence continues at coordinate 6,278,788 of OX940901.1, read as the reverse complement.
CTGGGTCAGCACGCTCCATCATCGATCACATCATCACTTAACATCAGGTGAGATAGTGGTCAAGTGTGTCCCAGTTAGGCGCAAATATATATGTATATATATAGTATCCGCCTCGCCAGTTACCACCCTCAACTTGGAAAATCTGTTTTCATACATGTTTAATGAGTTTCGGCAGCTGCTGTCTTTGAGAAACAATGCCCATTCTTGGCCTAGCGTACCACTATTCCTTTGTTCTTGGACCGCATCATCAATTACCAACAGGAGAGATAGTAGTTAAACGCTAGCCTATACGTTATAAAAATAGTTTTGCGATTATTATTATTTTGTGTATTATCGAACTATAATAAACATCCAGTGAAATCGGTGGAGCTGTTTTACCGTTAATAAATAGCAAACAAATAGATATATAAACTGACTTTTGCATTTATAATATTGGTGTTGAGATGTTAACTGAGGGCCTAGTGGTGTAGTTGAAGAACAGTCTTTGCTTTGACGCCAGAGATACCAAGTTCCCGCCGTGCACCGATGGATTTTTCTATCGAAAAATGTATGCTTGATTTTTACAGTGGGCCTCCGTGAAGGTGAAGGAAAAACGTCGTTAAGAAACCCCCAACCCCCGCATGGTGGTAGGAAACTATCTAGTGTCCGCCTGGCCAACGACCACCCTCAAGTTTGAAAATCTGTCGCCTACATCTAATGTGTTCCGGCAGCTATTCTTGAGAGCCAGTTCCCATTCTAGGCCAAACGTGCTACCATCTTCGACCGCATCGTCACTTACCAACAAGTGGTATAGTGCTCAAACGCTAGTCTATGTGAATTAGTAATTTACATGGAATCCCTTTGTTTCGCATAATTTTTCATTCCTAATTTACTTAGGCATAACGGGTTACGCATAATTTTAAATGGCATAATAGTACTATCCCATATTTTTTTTTGGCATATTGTATAAACAAGCATAACTTTCAAGTAGGCTTTATTGTTTCGGCCTATTTTAATTTACATAAAGTTATAGGGCGTAATTTTTACTGGCCTAATAGTTTTAGACATAATAACTGAAGTCATAATTGAATGTATACACATATTTTATGCTGAATTATTCCAATTAAAATAAACAAAGCTTACTTAATTACACATTAATTATTTCTAAAGAAACGACTATAGTATTGTAAAAATACATAACAATAATAATTTTACACTTCCAAAGTCAGAATTAAGGTAAGACATGTTTAGTTTAGTATGTCATGTTTAGTTAAGAGTTGTTTAGCTCAAAAAAAAGTTCGTGGATCCAAGTTTTTAAATCAATATTTATTAATATATGAACTTCAAGTCAAGTAGCCAAATTAAATTTATGAAATAAAGTAGGTAATATAAAGTTATTAATACAAACAAAATGTTTGGCACTAGACTGGGACAGTAGGTTCAAGTTCAGCGGGGGTGGCCCTCGGGCCACCCCTACGCCGCGATTATTTTTATTTTATAACTGAAAGTTATTTGACCTAACGCAAACATTAAATTAACATAACTTACCTTTTTTCGAAGTGCATTCTCACGGTTTTGGTTCTGCATTTGATTAGATATCAGCTCATGATTATGTTCATAAATTGGTAAGGTAGTTAATATTATAAGTCAATATTTACGCTTATTATGCGCATCTTGACGTGCTTAACACATCCAACAAACTTATTATTAATTTTATGATATTTTTTCGTAAATCTACAAGCTGAGCTTCGTAACTTCGTCTGTGTTAACAAATATTATATGTCCTATTCCATTATATTAGGTATACCAGAGCAATATTTAAACAAAATCGGTCTACTAGCTAGATTAGTCGTAAAGAGATAAAAAATTTAAAAAGTACTATTTAATAATTATGCTGTTACACGATATACTTTCAGGTAAAATAGACTGTCCCGACTTACTCTCAAATCTAGAATTTTGTACTCCTTTGCGTCGGACACGACATACTCCACTTTTTCATGTACCTCACTCCCACACAAATTATGCCAAAAATTCCGTCTTGTGTCGAGCCGTCCTCACATATAATAAGCAGTATTCTCAGTTGGACTTATTTCGTTTGTCTAAATGTGTCTTAAAATTGAAAAAAAAGAACTACACAATACTTGCCACTAGAAAGATACACACACACACACACAACACACACACACACACACACACACACACACACACACACACACACACACACACACACACACACACACACACACACACACACACACACACACACACACACACACACACACACACACACACATAAAATAATAAAAATGCTATAAATATATGACAAAAAATTATTATAAAAAATTATAAATTATGAAATGAAAAAAAATTATTTTAAAAAATTTTGCCTAAACAATTATGCCGAATTATAGTTATGCGTTTATTATTATTCTTTAGAATATTATGCCACAAATGCTTATGCTAACAGTAATTATGTCAAGAAAAATATGTCTAATTACTTTATGCCAAATTAATGTATGCTTAAATATATTAGGAGAAACAACATTATGCTAAAGTATATTATGACAAAAAATGTTATGCAAAACAATAGGGAACCAATTTACAGTCCTGCGTTATAAAGAGCAGTTTTCCTGTTGCCAATTATATAAATACAAAGATTAACGGCAACTAAAACAGTTGAAGTTTGTTTCTCTTTACAAAATCTGCTCTTTTCAACCGACTTCCAAAAAGGAGGAGGTTTTCTATTCGTCTGAAAGTTTTTTTTATATATGTTACGCGATTACTCCGTCAATTGTGAACCGATTTGAATGATTCTTTTTTTTATTTGTAGGGTACATACTATCCAAAGTGGTCCTATTGTAATTCCATTGATATCTGATATGTATCTCCAGAGATATGACGATAATCGTCTCAAACTTGGTGCTGAAACTGACTCGCACGGCATGGAAGTCAGTTGTTTTAGTTTTTTGAACTATCTTATTATTCGACAGCGTTTTTGATCGAAACTGCTCTTCAATCTTGATAAAATGGTGAAAAATTCCCGCTCAATATTGCTGTCAGTCTGCGTGACATTTTTGGTGATAGTTTTATCGCCGCAAAATGCCGTCGAAGCTGACGAAAACATCGGTACCTGCGTGTGGAAAATTGGGAACTACGTGTCAGATTGTGACGCTGAGTGTAAAAGTCGTGGGCATAAAGGAGGGCATTGTGGTAGCTTTGCCAATGTCATATGTTGGTGCGAAACATAAAATGTATTACTAATAAATTATTTAACTGAAACCTACATTAATTTCTAGCTAGAATACTTAAATTAAAAATTTAGAATCGATTTATTACACAATTTCTTTTTTCCCGATTTATGTATAATCTGTTCATCGAGACAATGATTCAGCTTGACATCTCTACTGTGAGTTGGTGAAGAGTTGAGTATTCTCCAGATAACTGGTGATGTCCCAGTATCAAGTCAATGCTACCAATAACGTTAAAGTAAGAGGATATAGAATTTTGAATTGATCAGACTTATGAAAGTTGATTTATTAGCGCCATCAACTAAAAATAAGCTCATATTCTTAAAACGGCTGAACCGATTTTCATAATTTTAATCTAAGAACACTCTCGATCAAGACACCTATCCAACAAAATAACTAAATCAAAATCGGTTTGTCCGTTTACCGACGCTACGATGCGACAGACAGACACACATACACAGATACACACGTCAAACTTACAACACTCTCTTCTTTTTGCGTCGGAGGTTAAAAATAGAAAATATCACACATCGGCATTTGCCTATGTGTGTAAATAAACTAACATACCGTGTAAAACTAAATCGGAATGGGTACAATTAACAAAACAATTAAAAAATTGACAAATTGTTCCATTTCTAATCAGGTACAATCTGAATTTATATTCAATGCAATATTGTTGTAATTTGCACAAATGTTTTGTTGCCAAGATAAGTATACTAAGAATTGTAAATGAATTGCTTAGTGTTTTAATAAAGATTGTTACTTGAATATTTTTTATGTATTTTTTTTTTTTTTTTTTCCCCAATCCTGGGATTTTGTTTTTGTATTTTATTTCTTACTGCTTTAGTCTTGATCATTATGTTTTTAGTTTAATATATTATTGCGTATTGTATTGTTATACATAGCCAAGTGAATTTAAAGCTCTTGTAGAGTAGATTGGTAATCTTTTGGCACAAGTGCCACTATAGCAACGCTCGTACTAATGAGATCGTCTTTTTACGCGGTTTTGACAATGCTCTATTCGCTTCAGTATTTTTACCCACGACGGAACGGAAACTGTATATGCGTTTGGGGTGAGAGGATGTTTATTTTTTTGTTTTTGTGTGCAAATCCATATTGCCAATTTTTTCTCCAAAACTACTAGTCCGATCTCGATAAAGTTCTTATGCTATGGTAACAACTCACCAGGGGGCGCTGCAGTAATCATTGTTGGTGCAAATCGATGTTGCCATTTTTCTTCAAACCACTAGTCCGATTTTGATGCAGTTTTCAGTGGTTCTTAGATAGATGTTATGATGTTAATTTTCTAAAGGACATTGTCGTGGGTTTTTTTTTCAAATTTTTAATTTTGTTACTTGTAGTATTTATTATTCTGTACTTGTACTACATTTGGTTTTGGTCTTTTGATATTTTTTCCAAATAAATATGTCTTTTTATATCTTATAGGCTAGCGTTTGACCACTATCCACCTGTTTGTAAGTGATGACGCGGTCGAAGATGATAAGCACGCTAGGCCTAGAATGGGAACTAGCTTTCAAGGGTAGTATTAGCTATGAAAATATTAGTACATACGCGGCAGCCCGTGGGCTGCAAGTTCAGTCAGTAGTGTCACGCGCGCTCTCGATCGGACGCGCGCCTTTTTTACTATTCAATCTGTTTTCTCACAACTTTCAACCTTACAGTAAGAGACAGCTGACGGCCCGCGAGCTGACCAAGTGATACAGACTCTCGTCGCGCGGACTTACGTTGCATTTTTCGGTGCGCAACACGCGGTTCCTAGTTACTATTAGTTTATTCTATGACACAAATTCAACGTCGCATCCAAAGCACAGTTTTTAGAGCAACGGCGGGGTACTCGCGGAGAGGCGGGCGGCGCGGACCGCGTCCCACAATCTCGCTTAGTTTGTGGGATCGCACGTCGAGGGATGCCGTGAACGTGTTAAAGCGCGAGTGAGTTTTAGTTACGAGAATCTTTGATGACATTAATTTTATTGGTGGACACTTGTGACTTGTTCTGACGATTTCATTTATTAAATATTATTTTTAATTATTTATTAATACGATGTAATATATAATATATATTTTTATAAATTAATTATTACCTTGGTATTTAGTAAAATTGAGTTGAGGTTAAAGAATGAAGCTTTTTGAAAAAAATTAACGGCATTATTTATATTTGGTATATAGGCAATGATTTTCTATATAAACTGAGGTTTGTAAGTACATACGCATCACGTCGCTATGATTTTGTGTGAACCAGAGTTTAACACTACACTACTAATACATTTATTTGACATACCTACCTACACTTCGCGCACGGGCTACGGGTTCTTCAACACTGATGATAGATTATTTTAGTTCAAAATTTTTTGTATGTATGTTACGCGATTACTCCGTCAACTGTAAACCGATTCGAATAATTATTTTTTTAATCGGTAGGACACATTTCTGAAGTAGTCCCATTGTAATTTCATTGAGATATGACGATAAAATCTCAAATCAATCTCAAACGTGCTACTGAAACTAACTCGCGGGGAATGGAAGTCAGTTGCTTTAGTTTTTTAACCGACTTCAAAAAAAGGAGGACGTTTCTCAATTCGACCGTATATGTATATATATTATATATATATATTATATATATGTGTATATATTATATATATATGTGTGTATATATTATATATATATATGTATATATATAATATATATATATATATATTATATATATATATATATATACGGTCGAATTGAGAAACGTCCTCCTTTTTTTGAAGTCGGTTAAAAAACTAAAGCAACTGACTTCCATTCCCCGCGAGTTAGTTTCAGTAGCACGTTTGAGATTGATTTGAGATTTTATCGTCATATCTCAATGAAATTACAATGGGACTACTTCAGAAATGTGTCCTACCGATTAAAAAAATAATTATTCGAATATATATATATATATATATATATATATATAATATATATACATATATATATTATGTTTGTTCGCGGATAACTTCGTCGTTTATGAACCGATTTTGATTATTCTTTTTTTATTCGAAAGGAGATATCCCAAGTGTGGTACGATGGTAATTTTATCGAGGTTTGATAAGTATCTCCAGAGATATTGAAATAAACATCTCAAAATTGGTACTGAAAATGAATAGCGCGGCATTGAAGTCGGTTCTTTTTTAGTTTTTAAACGATATTATTAATTATCTTAATTATATTTATTTAAAAAGGTGTACTATTGTATATTCAAAATCAATAACAATTTTTGTCTCTAAATATTATTAGCTCGTAGATTTTTTTGACAACCCTTGCACATTTGCGGCTGATAGCGTAAGTACCTACTCGGGCGGCGGACCGCGGTGATGTCGTCCAACATCAAAGGCGATTCTCAACTGTATGATTGTAAAACTGTGTCCGAGGCTTGAGACGGTACTACGCCTCAGGCGAAGTAGCAGAAGTCCTACCACTACAGATATTCATGATAGTTACTTAGTTACAAACGATATTATTAATCATGCACAAAGTTTCTTATCTCAGTTTTCAGGATATAATAGGTTACGTGCAGAAATAACTCTGGAACTAAGGCCCTGCCATTGCATAAATTACTTGTCTTGACACGGACGTGTATTGTGTTGCTTAGTACTTTGTAAAGTTTGTTGTAGAACTCATCTTAAGAGGATGTTTCAAGGTATTCCGTACAATACGGGACAATAATCAATACAATACAATAACCGCAAATAATAACAATTATTAATATTTCTTTGACAATGACGCTTTATTGCTAAAGGCAAGTACGGCCACACCGCGGCGTCCTGCAATCTGCGAGCGCGATCTCAGTACTTTTCAATGATTTTCTAATCGCGTTTGGTGTGAACAAGTCGGTACAAATACTATTGTACAAATGTCGGTACAAATAATATATTTGTACCAATCGCCACCTAGATTTTGAGGGCCCGGTGGCGTAATCTGGAGAACGATCGGCTTTGATGCCGTGATACCGAGTTCAAACCCCGCCGTGCACCAATGGATTTTTCTATCGAAAAATGTATGTGCGCTTCTCACAGTGGTCCTTCGGTGAACAAAAACATCGTTAAGAAACCCCCGCATGGTGGTAGGACACTATCTAGTGTCCGCCTGGCCTGCTACCATCCTCAAGGTAGAAAATCTGTCGCCAAAACATCTAATGTGTTCCGGCTGCTATCTTTGCGAGCCAGTTCCCATTCTAGGCCTAACGTGCTTACCATCTTTACTTACCAACAGGTGAGATAGTGGTAAAACGCTAGCCTAAAAGACATTAAAAAACAAAAAGACGTGTGGCACTCGGGGACTGCCGCGGTAAAGCTATTGCATAGCATTTTTTTTATTAATGCATTTTTTTTCTTTGATAATAATTCAAGTTACACTTTTTGAGTGTGGTGACCGATAAGAAAACATTTTTTATTCTTTAATTAAATAAATGAGAAGTTAATATTATTCAAAATATGTTTATTATCTTACAATACATGTAGGTTATTTAGGAATATTTATCATTGAAACTATAGGTTTATGGTAACTGAAATAAGAAACATAAGTTTGAGACTTGATATCTTCTAAATATCTGGAAAATACCGCGTCAATGGTGGTCCCATATTTTGTTGTGGATTCTTGTGGATCATTATTTATTTTCAAATTAATAATAATAAAATGTATGTATAAAAAGTACTCACTCATTTTCTTTCACTATTCTTTTCGTGACTTTCTTCATTAATAAATGCACTTTGTTTATTTATATTTACAGATAGAGACAGAGTACAGATATTCACTGTTGTACATAGATGATAAATACCTATCTGTGTCACGGCTACTTGTATGAAGGCAATGAGTCCGAGGACTTGTTCACCCTTGACATAATTTGAAAATAGAATTCGGAATTTATAGTTGAATAACCGGCCAAGTGCGTGTCAGATCACGTGCAATGTAGGGTGCCGTAGTAGCCTGTTATTCAATGCAAGTTTTTACCCGTTATAAACAAACAACTAGGTTCTCCGTCTTTGTCACTTTAAAGGATTTATTCTAAGGATTTTGTATTTGGTACAAAATTATCCAACACCCAAGTTCAACGACTATTACTGCTAAACTAATAAAGTTATCTTAACCGCCATAATTTTCCTTTAAAGATCATAAAATGCGCTAATATCACGAATTTTTCCAGATTTTTCAAGCCAGCAGTTTAGCTTTTAGAGGGGGGGGGGGGGGACGCTCTACTGGAACAAAAATTTGCACTTTAAGGTTTAATATTTCGTAAATGGAGTATTCAATCAAAAAATGGTATTAGCAACCCGGTCGTATTAGAAAAATGGTATTAAGTCATTTTAAAAGACCTATTCAACGATACCCCACACGATGGGTTAGACGATAAAAAAAATCATCCCCACTTCTCATATAGGGGAGCTACCGTAAAAAAAAATATTTTTCGAAATTTTATTTCAATACTTTGTCGGCGTCATTTATTTACATACCCCCGCAAAATTACAGCTTTCTATTATTAACGGTCTCTTAGCAAAACCTCGGACATATAGACAGACAGACATGACGAAACTATAAGGAATCCTTGTCAGGACTGTAATTTTGTTCTGAGATACATTGCCATGTTTTCAGGGTTGCCTGAGTCCTTCATTTAAAATTACCCATGCAAACGTTACAATCATAATGTCAATCATTTTTGTTATCCTTGTTTTATTTGGGAAACACACGAATCTTATGCCACGAATTTTATCTAATGCCTCAAAACCAAAACATGTTTTTTCCCTACTTTTATGGAAAATATTCAAGAGCTGGTATCACTCAGAATGCCATCAGTGACGTACCGCGCTTGTCAACAATGACGTGACACGGTCACGTGCGCTTCAAACCTGGCCTGTCGTTTAATTGCGACTGCAGCGCAACCCTTTATCTTGACAAGTAAATAATCTAAGCATTTTATCAAGTTTTACCATTAAATTGAATGATGTGTGAAACCAAAGACGAGCTTATCTCTACTACGCTAAGGCTTAAAAAATGAGGTTCATTGGGGTGTTAGGTTTTTATTTTCGGTACGGAATTTCTGGATTCAGTCTCCACGCTCAAGGCCGGCGATAGAAGCTATGTAATAGCTTAAAAAAAACATGCAGGACGCTGCGGTGTGGTCGTACCTTAAGAAAGAAAAAAAACTTAAAATACTTTAAAATTATTCATAAGTTTTTTCGCTAGCGATCTCTTTCAAACAACCTTAGGATGGACAGGAGTACCTAGTATGAATAATGGACAATATACAATAACTCTTCATTGAAACATCATAACTCATCATACAGTAACAAAAATGTGTTCAAATACTAGTACATGTAGCGGTTATATTGCTGGATATAATCTCTGATATGTTAATCTGTAATATGTTATCAAGAACATCGCAAGGAATTTGTTGCGAAAGCTGTGATATTAGTAAAGTTTCCATCGATTTATATTTTACAGGTGCCAAAATATGGGTACAGGTATTAAATAATTAAGATAGTTTAAAAACTAAAACAACCGACTTCAATGCCCCGCGAGTCAATTTCAGTAGCAAGTTTGAGACATTTATCGTCATATCTCTGGATATATACTATACTTATCAGATCTCAATGGAAATAAAATGGGACCACCTCGGAACGTACTCTACCGATTACAAATCATTCGAATCGTTTCAGAATTGACGGAGTAATCGCGTAACATACACACAAAAAAAAAGGAAAAAAAAACATACAGACGAATTGAGAACCTCCTCCTTTATAGGCGTTCAAAATAAGTCGGTTAAAAATAAATAGATATTAATGATCATTTCTTTACATCACTTGCACAGTTATATGTATATATGTATATATATATATATATATATATATATATATATATATATATATATATATATATATATATATATATTCTTAGAGACCAGAAGTGAAAAAGGCTAAAAAAAATAAACAGTATCACAATACCCACATCTATATAATACCACAGAACCTCAACATAATAACAATAAGCACTATCACAATACCTACAGCTATATAATGCCACAGAACCTCAACATAATAACAATTACATAAGGTGTCTAAGCTAACAACATAACCACGACGTCCGAACCGTACGACGACCACACGAAGACTGAAAACTGATACCCGCTCGCTGTCCGCTATTATACTATCGAGCCCAGTCGCAGCGTTAGGGTAGTTGGAAATATTCTAACACGGCCTCTCCTGGCACCAGCACCTGCATCGATTTGCTCAACCTAGCGTGGCATCACGCGCGTAACCGCACAGTGGCGTGATCAGCAACTGCAGGTCAAGCTCCTTGCAGAGTTCAGCACCATGCGCGTCCTCGGGCAGTGGCGCAACCGACGACAGCATCGCGCTGACCAGCGTGGAACTCAGCATGAAGCTCGGCATGCGAGTACCAGCGTGCAACGAGCACGCACAGCATGGCGCGTACTCGCGCAGTGGCGCGTACTCGCGCAGTGGCGCGACTCTCACGTTGAGGAGAGCGCGCACCAGCACGTCTCAGACGGCACGCAGTCGCGCTCCAGGGAGCGCGCACCAGCACACCTCGCACGGCGCGCAGTCGCGCTGCGGGGAGCGCACACCAGCACGCCTCGGAGGGCGCGCAGTCACGCTGCGGGGAGCGCACACCAGCACGCCTCGGATGGCGCGCAGTCACGCTGCGGGGAGCGCACACCAGCACGCCTCGGAGGGCGCGCAGTCACGCTGCGGGGAGCGCGCACCAGCACGCCTCGGACGGCGCGCAGTCGCGCTGTAGCACAACTGCCGACAGCATCGCGCTGCAAACACCAGAAAGTCGAAGTACGAGTACCACAATGTCGTGGTACCAGTACCAAAATGTCGAGGCACGAGTACCAAAATGTCGAGGCACGAGTAAGGCTTTTTTTTAATTATTATATATTTTTTCATAGATAAGATCTAAAAAGTGCTCCATCTACAAACTATAATGGCTGATTTTACCTGACTACAGCGAAACAAAAGGGAGGGTTATGTTTTTTATATAAATACGTTTTGATGACTTACAAACTCAATATGATGAACCGAACCGAACCTTAGTTATTTATCAAAAAAAATCAGTATGTTATATATTAAATATTATGTTTCTTAAAGTGTCACACAATTTATAATTTTCTAAATTGTTACACACAATGCAAAGTTTTATCATACCGATGGGACTCGAACCCACACCCCTTGGGTAACATACCTAGTTACTCTGCTAATTAAGCCACGGTGCCATACTTGCGATTCCCGTCGGTACGTACGAATTTTGGATTGTGTGTAACAATTTAGAAAATTATAAAGTTTGTAACACTTCAAGAAACATAATATTTGATTTACGCTGTGCAACATCTATCGTCAGATTTGAAAACTGTAATGATTTCTTATTTAATACACAGTGTCCATACCACAGATCTCGGATCACGCTACGCTATACTGACTCTACTACTCACTACTACGTCTACTGACTGACAAAATGTCCAAGAACTCAGTAGAATTCATAATATCAAACGTCACTATCATAAATATGATAATAAACATACCAGCTGTATTTTTAGGAATTTAACTCATAGATTTTTGACAACTTTTATATGGCGTCATTATAGAAATTTTACTAGGAACCAGTGAAAAAAAAGCACAAAATCTAATAAAAATAGTTAAAAAAATTTGCAGCAGACGCTAATTTAAAATATTAATAAAGCGTTTTCTTTGTAGCGCCATCGTAAACGTTAGTTAACGTTCGCGTTGCTATTCCACATCAAAACTTTACGCTAGAGTTGTATTTACAACGCCCGATAAAAAAGTTTTAATTAAATAACAACTTTAACACCTCTAGGGCTATAACTTTCAATAATGGGACCTATTATGTGGCCACACGCTGTTAGGAAATAAAAATTAAAAGTAATGCGTACAAGCTTGAACCATAAACACAGAACGAGCAGAGGTGACAAGTGGGTCAATTTTCAAGATGACTGACTTCATACGAGGCGCTTGTCTAACTTTAACAACTTCACAACAAAGGAGGATGTTCTTAATTAGTCGGAATCTTTATTTTTTTTATTTTTTTTTATGAATGTTCACCGATTACTCGAAGATGCCTAAACCGATTTGGAAAATTATTTTTTTGTTTTAAAGGGTACCCTTTCTAAATGGTCCCATTTAAATGTTATCGAAATCGGCCGAGCCATTTTTAATATATCAACATTTGTATTACGATGCATTTACTTATCTCGACGACATACTTAACTACTGGCACAGATTATGTAATAGTTACTACGTCTACTGTTACTTCACATAATCGCAATATTTTTGAATTACCTTACACAACGACACTACTAGGGGATGGCGAGTAAAAATCACGTAACATGGAAAGTACCCGCATTTTTTTAAAATATAGCTTTACCACTTAGTTGACCAAATTACATCTTTCCAGTAATAAAAATAGTGTCTGAGCGAAGCTATGGGCTGATAGGCAGACAAAGAGTCAGACGGATGGACATGGCGAAACTATAAAAGTTCTTTGTTGACTATGGGACCCTAATAAGATCGTTTAAAAAACTAAAAAACCGACTTTAAATGCCGCGCTATTAATTTTAAGCACCAAGTTTAAGGTGTTTATCTCCATATTTCTGGAGATGCCAATCAGATCTTTATAAAATTACTACGGTGTACCACCCCTGGGATATCTCATTTCCAACAAAAAAAGAATCATCAAAATCGGATCATAAATATCAAAGTTATTCGTGAACATACATTAAAAGAATATATATATATACGGTCGAATTGAGTAACATCCTTTTTTGGAAGTCGGTTAAAAACAAAATTCACACGAATTGAGAGCCTCCTCTTGTTTTGTGTGTTTCTAATAAAACTGTCCATAAAAGTACTATAACACACTTTGTTACCTCTAGTTATATAAATTAAGTTATGCAAGAGTCGTTAGTTTCAATTATTTCTTGTGACTTCAGTTTTTTACAACCCAGGCAACTTTGCTAGGGGCTACGCGAAGTAGGTATCTGTAGAGATTCCTATAATTTAAGACCGGGCTAAACACTTTTATACGGAGATTTAACCGTTCACACTAGTTTAAACTATAGGGCAAACGGACAAAACGGCGCCGTGGCTTAAAATAGAGTAGAGGGTTAAACCACAGGTTAAAGTTTAGTTAAAGAAAATTGTAAAATTCTTACATAATACATTTCTGCAATTTTGTACTCAGTTTACTGTAATCAAAAAGTAGGAGGTTCTGAGTTTGTCCGGGTATGTATTTTTAACGCCAGGTGACATTTAAGGTACACACCGTAGCGTCCTGCGTGCGCGATCTAGGTTGCGATCAGATAGCGCAGTAGTTTTTGTACCGACTCGTTCACACCAAACGCGATCAGAAAACAATTGAATAGTACTAAGATCGCGCCCGCAGATCGCAGGACGCCGCGGTGTGGCCGTACATTTAAACACCTGTTTTGGCGTTCGGAATTTGAATTAGATTTTAAAACGTTAAGCGTTAAGCTGAGAAAATATTACAATGTTCGGCGTTTTCTATACTAATATTATAAAGAGAGAACATTTGATTTTTGTATTTTTGTATGTTTGTAATGAGTAAGCTCAAAAACTACTGAACCGATTTAAAAACTTCTTTCACTAATACATAGAATGGACTTTAGGAATGAAAATAGGCTATATATTATCCCGTTTAAATCAAAGGTACATTCGTGGAGACCTAATTTGCAACCTAAGTCGGCAAATAAACGGTCGAAAAAACACGTTTCTTACGAACGCTGCTTAATTGAAAATAGATAGAAGAATATTTTCTATGCAAGAGTTGTACAAGTTAATAAGACCTTGCCTTGGCCACATATAATGGATTAAAATTGTCCTTTACAGTATATAATTCAAATGAAAACTCTAGAAGATATCACGAATTTCACAAACACGCATCGCAAAATAATAAAATATTTGCAGTGAAACCACAGATTAGGTCATAGTTACTAGGAAAATATTATTATAAGCTTAGCTATGCTGTAGATCCCCACCGATCACAATCAATTTGAAGTCAATATAGTATAATAATATGATCTATTGTATAAAATAATATTCATCTATATTTATAATAATATAATATAATATTTTAAACCACCCCGACTGATCTATGTATAATAGCTTTTTACAATGACTCTAAACACGACATTTAAAATCTGAGCTATAAGTTGGTGAGGATTTGAGTATTCTGTAGAGTCCAGGAGGCTTCCATGTTCTTACAATATCGTTGAAGAAGAAGATTTTTGAATTGATCAGACCTATGAAAGTTGATTTCATAGCGCAATTAACTAGAAAAAGCTCATAATTTTATAACGATTGAACGAATTTTCATGAATCAAAGCTAAGAACACTCTCGATGAAGACATCTATCAAACAAAAAAAAACTATTAATAATAAAAACAAAATCGGTTCATCCGGTTAGGTGCTAAGATGCTACAGACAGACACACAGATACATACGTTAAACGTATATTACCCCTACATTTTGCGTCGAGGAACGCCGTAAGGTTACGGCGGCAGATGTACTCCTTGGTGGTAAGCTACTTTTTGGTAGATTTAATGATTCCACTACCACTGTACGAAAACTCATGATTCATGAATGCACATAAAACTTTCATTGGTAGGCATATAGATTAGAACCAACGACCGTCGGGTCAGAATCAGGGTAACTATCCTTTACGCCAAAGGGCCGTCCAATATCAATACGTAAGTATTATAAAACAAAGTTCATCACTGCGTCTGTCTGTCTGTTCGCAATAATCTCAATAGCTACTGAACGGATTATCTTGCGGTTTTCACCAATAGCCAGAGTGTGTAAATTGGATGAAATATGACGATGGTTGTTAAATATGTTCATATTTTATATTCGATGCAACAAACTGATGCAAATTTTGTAGGCATATATGTTCTACCCGTGCGAAGCCGGGGCGGGCTGCTAGTAGGTAATAATTTCAAATACGAGTTTACAATACAAAAAAACCGACTGCAAATGCCGCGCTTGTCATGGCGGTCAATGCGATGTAATTCGGCCTGACTCCTGTGAAAAGGATATCAAAAATGTCCGGAATGTGTCGGAGTTATTTCGATATCTTAACCCGTGAGTGTAAGGCTGATGAATTATTTTCATCATCAAACCATCGTAACAGTCCATTGCTGAATAAGTAATAAATCCATCTCAAATCGTATACCACAGTATACCTCGTATACACAATACTCGACTACGCAACATTTTTGTTAGCTTCAGTTAATACTCGTATCGTATTGTCGCTATAAGTTCACCTAGGCTATTCTGTAAGCTAGTTTACGCATCTCGCAAGCGGAATCCGCAGTGAGTCGTACTACGAAATTCAAATCGTAATGCGATTGTAATACGGTTGAATTTCGTAATACGAAATTAATATCTCACCGCTTGCGAGATGCGTAAACTAGCTTACAGAATAGCCCTACAGTAGCTTATTAAAAATGTAATAAACTAATGAACTTCTAGCGACAATACTCCGGGAGTGCCGGCAGAAGTAAAAACTTGAAAATTAACGTTATGCATTTGGTTTACTCTCCCTCCGTCTCACGAATTTTCGATCAGGTCACGTGTCCAGACGCGAGTTTAGAATTTTTTACCCATTCAAAAAGTTCACAACGCCGCTAAAGAAGTTTTCACTTCTAAAAATATGTCATAACTTAGATTTCTCGCCAAGAATCGTCAATGTATGCTAAAAGCAGCTTTTATAATTTCATAGAAATCCTGTTCTGAAACAAATTATTTCATAAACTTTAGGCCTGAGTGCAAAGTTCACTTTTTGGCGTTATTCATATGAGTACGTGGCCTTTTGATAAGGACCGGAAGAGTCGTAAAATTAAGGAAATTCATAAATTGATGACTGAGGAAAGTAACGTCACCAAGGCAACGCAACGGTATGATTTTAGGGTTTCGTCACAGAATAATTAATAAGTACTCTACGTACAGAAGATTCACTCTTTGATGACAAATATGCAAGATTAAACCTATATACAACGTCAGTAACGTCCAATAACGTGTAGCCTAATTAACACGGCAAATCCATGGAGTGACTGGTTTCGTATCAAAAGGGTACCCACGTGACCCTATTGCTGAGATTTTGCTGCCTATCCGTCCATCTGTCATAGTGTACAACCATTATTGGTTCAAAAGATACAAGTATACCTATAAAGGCAGACCTTAGACATGTGCACAGAGCGTGTATTACTATAAATGCTATAACAACAAACAATAAAATAAATTAAAAAATTAAAAGGAGTCCCAATACAAAAAACGTGTATTTTTGTGGCAATTATTTTCTCGATCTTGTCACAAATTAACGTTTGTACGGAACCCTGCGTTTGTGAGTCCGACTCGCACTAGGCCGGTTTATTTAAATATATTAAAGAATGAAGAAAAGAAAAAAATATTTATCTAAATCTTAATCAATATCTTAATCAAAAATAATGTACTTTTTACCATTGCCACTCAAAAAAGAGCACATTATTCATCGTCAGCAGTGAATAAAACGCTCTTTTACTCACTCGGTGAATAAAAACATTTTGAATTTGGAACAAGCACGAAATACGAATGATGGTCAAAAAATAAATAAATCTTACTGGCTGGCTAAATAAAGGTATACCATACAAGCTATATAATTTAATAAAAATAAGAATCCCGCCAATTTCGGTAAAATTCTTTTTTTGTTTTCACTATGGATCCACGCGATTAGTGTATTCAGCCAGAATCCAAGAATTAAAATTGTTCACAATTTTGTAAATTCATGCCATAATGTTGAGTCAAAGTCACATTTCTGGCCAGGTTTAAGTCACAGTCCAGTGCAAGTCATACCCTTAGTAAAGATGTGAACTTTACTGAAGATTTTCAGTAGTATTTTGGTGAGAATACAACAAATACCATGTTTTTCAACATTGTGCTGTTTTCCTACACTAGCACACATTCAGTGGCACTAAATGGGTAATAATCCACATTTATTACACACTAAAAATAATCAACACCAATATTATAAATGCGAAAGTCAGTTTGTTTATTTGTTAGTTTGTTTGTTTGTTTGTTTGGGACTTCTTCACGGTCAAACGGAAATTTCGGTTGTCTATATTTTTATTATAGAATTTTGTAAATGTGTGGCCTCTTTTCGGCTAAACGGCTTGACCGATTCAGATGAAATTTTGTACACATACATTTAATAGGGCATAACAGGGCAAATAATACATTTTTTCGGCAGTTAAGTGTGGGGCCTATATTTTTTCCTAACTTTACATAGAGTGTGCATAATCATATAAGTATGACCTTAGGTTCATGGATAATGACTTAACTTAATAAGTGCCTTAATTAGGCCATAAAACTGTCAGGGTAATTAAAAGTCATCAAAATTTACGCGATGGTTTTGCTCACCCAACGTGCTTCGCCCAATCTGCTTTGTGGGAAATATTTCAAAAGCATTCGTGTTTTAACAGCCACATTTAACCTTAGGGTCATCGGTGTTGACTTAGTAGGTTATAAAAACTGTCAGAATCATAAAAAGTAAAAAAATTCTCGCTCACTTCGCTTGCGCAGTGATAGCGCTATATGCGCTTGCGCAATAATTTGTTTGATCTACTTTGAAGGTAATATTTCAGCAACTTTTGTATTTTAATAGCCACATGCATCAGAACGAGTCCATAAATTGAAACAGTACAACCTTCAATAATCATAATGATTTTTAACCTTAAAATAAGTGGATATCAAGTTAAACCTTTGTGTCATCAGTGTTAACTTAGTAGGTCAAAAAAACTGTCAGAATAATAAATGGTCGTAAAAATTTTTCGCGCAGTGATAGGGCTTGCTACGCTCGCACAGGAAAGCGCTCGCTCCGGTCTCGCAAAGATTTGTTATATCTACTTTGTAGGAAACATTTCAGCAACTTTTGTATATTAATAGCCACATGCATCAGAACGAGTCCATAAATTGAAACAGTACAACCTTCAATAATCATAATGATTTTTTACCTTAAAATAAGTGGATATCAAGTTTAATCGTAGGGTCATCGGTGTTGACTTAATAGGTCATAAAAACTGGGTCAGGGTCATAAAATGACTTTAAAATTTTCGCGCTCGTGAAAACCTTTGATTTACCTACTTTGTAAATAATATTTCAGCATTTTTTGTATTTTAATAGCCACATGTATCGCTACATACATATGTATGTAGCCATATATATAAAACTAGTTTACAAATTGAAACAGTACAACCTTCAACAATCATAATGATTTTTTACCTTGAAATAAGTGGATATCAAGTTAACCCTTTGTGTCATCGGTCTTGACTTAGTAGGTCATAAAAACTGTCAGGGTCATAAAAAGACAAAATTTTTTCGCGCTCGCTGCGCTTCCGCAAACATTTGTTTTGTCTACTTTGCAGGTTATATTTCAGCATTTTTTTATTTTAAAAGCCACATGCATCAAAACGAGGCCATAAAATGAAACAGTACAACCTTCAATAATCATAATGATTATTAACCTTAAAATAAGAGGATATCAAGTTTAACCTTTGTGTCATCAGTGTTAACTTAGTTGGTCATGAAAACTGTCAGGGTCATAAAATGACGTAAAAATTTTCGCGCTCGCTTAAGTCGCGCATTAATAGCGCTTGCTGCGCTCGCGCAAACCTTTGTTTTATCTGCTTTGTAGGAAATATTTCAGTATTTTTTGTATTTTAATAGTCACATGCATCAAAACGAGTTTATAAATTTAAACAGTACAACCTTCAATAATCATAATCATTTTTTACCTTAAAATAAGTAGATATCAAGTTTAACCTTTTTGTCATCAGTGTTAACTTAGATGGTCATAAAAACTGTCAGGGTCATAAAATGACGTAAAAATTTTCGCACTCGCTGCGCTCGCGCAAACCTTTGCTTTATCTACTTTATAGGTAATATTTCAGCTTTTTTTGTATTTTAATAGCCACATGCATCAAAACGAGTCCATAAATTGAAACAGTACAACCTTCAATAATCATTATGATTATTAACCTTAAAATAAGAGGATATCAAGTTTAAGCTTTGCGTCATCAGTGTTAACTAAGTAGGTCATAAAAGCTGTCAAGGTCATCAAATGACGTAAACATTTTCACGCTTGTTTCGCTCGCGCATTGATAGCGCTCGCTGCGCTCGCGCAAATCTTTGTTTTATCTACTTTTTAGGTAATATTTCAGCATTTTTTGTATTTTAACAGCCACATGCATCAAAACGAGGCCATAAATTGAAACAGTACAACCTTCAATAATCACGATGATTATTAACCTTAAAATAAGAGGATATCAAGTTTAACCTTTGTGTCATCAGTGTTAACTTAGATGGTCATAAAAACTGTCAGGGTCATAAAATGACATCGAAATTTTCGCGCTCGCTGCGCTCGCGCAAACCTTTGTTTTATCTTCTTCATTTTATATATTATTATTATATTTATTATTATATAATATTTCAGCATTTTATATATTTTAATAGCCACATTTATCAGAACGAGTCCATAAATTGAAACAGTACAACCTTCAATAATCATAATGATTATTAACCTTAAAATAAGAGGATATCAAGTTTCACAATTGCGCCATTTAATTTTAGGGTCATCGGTCTTGACTAAGTAGGTCATAAAAACTGTCAGAGTCATAAAAAGACGTAAAAATGTTCTCTACGCTCGCGCAAACCTTTGTTTTATCTACTTTGTAGGTAATGTTTTTGCATTTTTTGTATTCTAATAGCCACATGCATCAAAACGAGTTTATACATTGAAACAGTACAACCTTCAATAATCATAATAATGATTAACCTTAAAATAAGTGGATATCAAGTTTAACCTTTGTGTTATCGGTGCTGACTTAGTAGGTCATAACAACTGTCATGGTCATAAAAAGTCGTAAAAAATTTTCGCTTTTAGTTCGACTTCGAGAATCATCTACGGTGACTTGGCATAAGAGATCATCGATCTAGACTTCAATGGTCATAAAGACACAAATAACGCGGGCAAAGCCGCGGGTAAGAAGAAATGTTTCAGGAACTGTTGTGTTGAGTCAAACATTCAAACAGCACAACTTCGTATACCTAACCAAAATGATTAATTACTTTAACAATAGAGGATATTGATTTCGACTTTGAGGGTCATCTATGATGACTTGGCCTAAGAGATCATCGATCTAGACCTCAATGGTCATAAAGACACAAATAACGCGGGCGAAGCCGCGGGTAACAGCTAGTATATGATTAATAAACTGAAAACTACTACGATTATTGTTATCCTCCTATTTATTTTCTCGCAGTCAATGCTAAAAAGAAGATTACACGACTCGTGAATAAAAAATATAATCTCGGTCTTTGTATCCCTCGCTCCGCTCAGGATTCTAATCTAGAATCCTTCGCTGCTCTTGGTATTTAACTTAGTCCGTCGAATTAAATTGCCTTTTTATCCACTTGTTGTATAATCTACTATTTTACGATTGCCACTCAAAAAAGAGCACTTTATTCATTGATAGCAGTGAATAAAACGCTCTTTTACTCACTCGGTCAATAAAAACAGTTTGAATTTGGAACATGCACGATATACGAATTATGTAGACGGTACGGTACGGTACGGACGGTAGAAGCATAATATATCCGCCTTACTTGCTATCAAAGAGTAGCTTACCACCAACAAGTATAAAGTCTGCTGCCATAACCTGACGGTGTTCCGGCAGCACACCTCCCTTGAGAGTCTGACTATTCTAGGCCTAGCGTATTCGCCATCTTCGACCACATAATTGCTTATCACCAGCCGCAATTGTAGTCAAACGCTAGCCTATAAGATTTAAAAAAAAATCGGCACAATAAGTTCTAGATTTTAAAATAACCTAGAACGTGATCTTCAAGCCTAATTAGTCTCCGAGATGAGTTCAAGAAACATTCTCAGGAACTCCACGTTATTTCATTTTCAATTCCCATTTTGAAGAGAGTCTGTATAAAGCAGTTACGAGTTTGCTCTACAAAGCTTTGACATAGTGCCAACAACTATTTGTAGACTATTTGCATTAATTGCTTGTTTTGCATCAACTGTGTACCTGAAATTATATAATACTATCATTTTTATTGCACCCAAGCAAAAATTTGACCGCTACCTTTCCTTAAAAAATAATGCACTACACGATGTCGTTAATGGTGTAATAGTACTTGTGTGCTAGTGGAATGCATCAGTGAGGCACTGTACAATTGAAATAGCATAATTATCTATCTTTCCCTCATAATCTATTCCTACCCATCTGACAATCTGGCGAACATAATTTCAGAGCTCTACAAGTATCGCGGTAGGCGTAAGTTCATGGTAAGTATCATGGTAAGAATGTGAGGGCTTTGGCGCCAGAGCAACCGAGTTCAATCCCCATAGTGCACCATTGGATTTTTCGATCGGAAAAAATTATGTGCGCATTTTACAGTGGCCCTCCGGTGAAGGAAAACATCGTGAAGAAACCTCTAACCCCAGTATGGTGGTAAGACACTATCTAGTGTCCGCCTGGTCAGCTAGGCTACCACCCTCAAATTAGAAAATCTGTCACCAAACATCTAATGTGTTCCGGCAGCTATCCTTGAGAGCCAGTTCTCATTCTAAGCTTAGCGTGCTACCATCCCCGACCGCATCATCACTTCCTAACAGGTGATATTGTGATCTCTAGCCTATAAGATTAAAAAAAAAGCAAAGTCTGAAACTTTTTTACACAGATTTTTTTAGGTTGATATACACAACACTTTATAGTTTACCATAACTAAAATTCTATATATATTAAAGAAAGTCGTGTTAGTTACTACACTTATAACTCAAGAACGGCTGGCCCAATGTTTATGATTTTTGTATTTTTGGCATTGTCTTTGTCAGGAATAGGATAATATGTATTAAAAACAATGAATAATTGACCTAAAAAAATTATATAAGATAAAATATTTTGCCAAAATGTTTTCTGCCGTCGATATATTACACTAGCGACACATGCATTGCACCGGCGGGCCTGCTCTGCGACAGATTATCAGAACTTTTTTAGACAAGCTTTGTTAGAAAGATCGCTCTCCTTCAACCTAGAGTCCATTCTCCGAGTCCATTATCCGTGGGTTATATTCTCTTTGATGCTTCAATCTTACAAGCAATCAAAACAATAATAATCAATGCCTAGTCAATTTTATATTTTGTCAGAATGTAGGTAAATATAGGGATATGCAAGAATGTGATAGCCAATTTATGAGTGCCGTATACAGTCTTATCAATATGGCAATAAAGTATTAGACAGTTATTCATGAAGTAAGTATACTTATTCAGGATTAAAATTAAATACTGGTTATTATATTTTTACAATTAAAATTAAACTCAATCGAACTTTAACTTTTCTTTAACAATGTGGGTGCACCGCGACTATTCATTTCCTTTCGCGTAATAAATAAAACACCCGATAGAAAGAAGTAACAGTCTATTTTACTACACTATCCACACAACTTTATAATAGTTTGTATTTATGTAAAACATTGGAAGGCACAAGCAAAACTAACGCGAGATAGGTACTTATCAATGAGCTACAAATATGGCATGCAATCACCGACGTAGGCATCGACTCCCGGCCCGCGACCGAGCGCAGGTAAAAAACCAGTTACGCGAAACAAAAGGCTGCGCGTGCGCCGGGTCGAGCTTGTGAACGATTTTATAAACAAGGCTCGCGCGTCGGCTTTGCTTGTTCTTATTATTTAATTTATTATATAAATAGTAAACAATAAAAATAATATGAATACTAATGTAGATATGGTTCCTACACTGCTCCCCCGCTGAGACCAAAGGTCACTGAGGTTGATAGTAGTCCGGGAAACGTACGGTTCGGCCGGACTTGGTCTTCCTCTCAGGTACGCGATCATTTGCAGGTGGTCTGGAGTTGGTGGTCGTGATAGTTGACTTGGTGTCATCTCTGGCCATGTGTGCCGTCTTCACTCGGTCTATGGATACGGTTGTTTCTCTCCCATTGACAACCAGCTTAAAAGTTTTGTTCCCTCTTTCAAGGACTTTGTACGGGCCTGTGTACGGATATTCCAGTGAGCGCTTAACGGCATCTTGCCGTAAGAAGACATATTCTGCAGAGGCCAGGTCTTTAGGTACGTAGAATATTTTCTGTACATGTCTACTTGCAGGTTCTGGTGACAGCTTTGCCATGTGATGACGTAGTCGTGATGCGAAGTCTGTAACGTCATAATTCGAACTAGAGGAGACGAAGAATTCTCCTGGTAGTCGAAGAGGCTCGCCGTAAACAAGTTCTTCTGCTGAAGCCTTAATATCTTCTTTCCAGGCGCTGCGAATTCCCAGGAGTACCAGCGGGAGGATTTCAGTCCAGCTGGTGTTCTGGTGGCACATAATTGCTGCCTTTAATTGGCGGTGGAGGCGTTCCACCATACCATTGCAGGCAGGGTGATATGCTGTGGTGGGACTATGCTGAGTACCCATTATGGCAGTCATGTTGCGGAAAAGCTCACACTGGAATTGGCGTCCTCTGTCCGTGGTAATTCGATGCGGTGTACCAAAGCGTGACACCCAGCCAGCGATGAAGGCGCGGGCACATGTCTCCGCCGTGATGTCTGGGAGCGGATATGCCTCAGGCCAACGAGTGTAGCGATCGATGACCGTAAGGCAGTACCTGTAACCACAAGAAAAAGGGAGTGGACCTATTATGTCCATGTTAACGTGGGATAAACGCTGGGAAGGAACAGGGAAAGTGGATGTGGGTGATTCGGTGTGCCGGTACACTTTATTTTTCTGGCAATCTGTGCATTCATTGGCCCACTGTCAGCAGTCTTTCTGTGCTCCAGGCCAAATAAATCTTTTTGTGACTAGTCTTGCAGTTGCCTTTGCACCAAGATGACTCAACCGATGTAATGCGTTGAATACTGGCTTTCAGAAGGCTGCTGTCATATATGGGTGAGGGTTTGGAGAAGAAACGTCGCAGTATATATCTGTATCAGTGTCTGGCAATTTAATCTTTCTCAGGTCTAGTCCTGAACAGTTCTGTAGAAGCTTTTGAAGTTCTAGATCTGAGTTTTGAGCTTCTGCGAATGCTTGATAATCCACAGCTGTGCTCACTTCTTCTATGCGTGAGAGTGCGTCTGCTACAACATTCTGGTCTCCTTTGACATATTGTACATCCGTGGTAAATTGAGCAATATAGTCTAGGTACCTGAACTGTCTCGGAGAACATTTCTCGCGGTTGTTGGAGAACGCAAACGTCAACGGCTTGTAGTCTGTATAAACCGTGAATAGCCTAGCTTCTACCATATGCCTAAAATGGCGGATTGCGTCGTAGATAGCCAGTAGTTCACGGTCGTATGGACTATACTTCTTTTGAGCTGAAGTTAGGCGCCGAGAGAAGAATGCCAGTGGTTTCCAGCTGTTGCTGCATTTTTGCTGAAGTGCTGCTCCAATGGAAGTATCTGACGCGTCCGTAAATACCGTTAATTGTGCGTCGGGTTCTGGATGAGCGAGCATGACGGCGTCGGAGAGACTTATTTTGCAGGCGTTGAAGGCTTCAAACATTTCAGGTGTCATCGTGATGCTCTGCGATCCTCTTGACTTTGGTCCCGATAGTACAACGTTGAGTGGTGCTTGAATTTTTGCTGCTTCCGGTATGAAACGTCGGTAAAAGTTGTACATACCGAGAAATCGACGTAGCTCTTTCACTGTTGCAGGCGTTGGGTATTCCTTTATCGCCTGTACTTTATCTGAAAGTGGTCTGATGCCATCTGCACTGACTTCGTGTCCCAAGAACGTAATCTGAGTCTTGCCAAACTCACATTTACTAATATTTATGCGTATACCATTATCTGCTAAACGCTGGAACAGCTGCCTGAGGTGCAGGTGTAGAATGTCATTTGGTGAGGCTACCAAAATATCATCCAAGAAACCGTAGCAAAATGGAAGTTCTTTGAGCATTTCGTCTATAAAACGTTGGAACGTTTGCGCCGCATTTCTGAGTCCGAAAGTCATGTTCGATGAACTCAAAAAGGCCAAACGGAGTAGTGATGGCGGCTTTCGGGATATCAGCTGTATTCATCGGGATCTGATTATATGCTTTAATTAGATCTATTTTCGAAAATACCCTCGTTCCTGCGAGCTGCTGGGAAAAATCCTGAATGTGTCGGATTGGATACTTATCCGGTATTGTCCGTGAATTAAGTGCCCGGTAATCGCCGCAAGGTCGCCATCCACCATCTTTCTTTGGAGTAAGGTGGAGCGGTTTCGCCCACGAACTCTCCGATCTGCACGCGGTACCATTCGTCAACATCTCGTCGAATTCCTTTTTCGCTACCATCAGCCTATTAGGGGGAAGTCTTCTTGGTCGACTGGAGACTGGTGGACCTGGTGTCGTACGGATGTGATGCTCGGTCCCGTGCTTGACTTCTCGTTGCGTACCAGCTGGGCAGGTTATGGCGGGGTACTCACGTAACATTTGGTGGTATACGGTATCTCCAGTTACTGCTTTAATAGATGCGATGTCTTTTGCCCCTATATCAAGTGCTGCTGTTGTGGAAAGTGACGTCAGCCCATCGACCAAGCGGTGGTTCCTCACATCTACAAGCAAATTATAAAATCTGAGAAAGTCAGCACCTATAATCGGTTTTGATACGTCAGCCACAACAAAACGCCAACTGAAGATGCGGCGTAGACCTATGTTGAGTTGCAGGTGTATCCAGCCGTATGTAGCTATAGTAGAACCGTTTGCTGCATAAAGTTGGTAGTCTGTCTTAGCACGCGTTTGGTTGAGTACCGACCGTGGATATACACAGAGGTCTGATCCTGTGTCAACGAGAAATGACATCTTAGTTGTCCGATCCGTGATAAACAAGCGGCCTTGCTTGGAAGGGCAGTCGTTCGCCGCTAATTCCGGCTGCCGTTCGCGTTTTCCGCTGTAGTGAACTTGCATGGAGTCGTACACCGAGTAGCCCGGCTGCCAAAGCGGTTATGGTACCAACAAAAATCCGGGTTGCTTTGTCTCGAGTGCGAACTCGCGACAGTGCGGCTCCTGTTGTGACGTCCTTTGCCCTCACGAGATTGGGATTTTTCATAATTACGAGAGCGTGATACTTGCCCCCACAGCGATGCTACTTCACGTGTCAATTCTGCAATCTGCTTTGCCATATCATTAAAAGAAAAATCTGCCGTTGCTACTACCGGTGCCGGAGGCGCTGGCACGATCTCATGAACGCGGTCTGCCAGCTCGGCTACCGTTTCTAGGGGCGCATCTATCTGAGACGCGATAACTGTCTGTATGTTTCGCGGTAAACGGCTAGACCATAACGTGCGCAAAAAAGAATCGGGAATGTTCGGCCCTGCCAGGGTCTGTAAATGTCTTAGAAATTGTGAGGGCTTTCTGTCTCCGAGCTCTTCATGCATAAGTAGTTGTTTGACTTTCTTTTCTTGCGAGGCAGACAACCTTTTAATCAGCTCACTTTTTAATTTTATACATCTATTTTCTGCCGGCGGTGATATAATTATATCTTTCACTTCAGCCGCTTATTGTTGATCTAATTGCGCTATGACATGATAGAATTTGGTCGCGTCGGACGTGATTCCGGATATTAAGAACTGACCTTCTATTTGGGCGAACCATAGCCCTGGTTCTTCAGGCCAGAACGGCGGTATTTTTACGCCGACTTTGAAGACACCCGCAGAAGCGCTTGCGCCATCGCTTATTTGGCTTCCGGAAGCTTCGTCCGGCGTTGGCGTTGTCATCGTATCTCCGTTCGCCCTTGCTAATCTTCCTTCTGTCCAGTATTCGGGGTCACCACTTGTGGGTGCACCGCGACTATTCACTTCCTTTCGCGTAATAAATAAAACACCCGATAGAAAGAAGTAACAGTCTATTTTAGTACACTATCCACACAACTTTATAATAGTTTGTATTTATGTAAAACATTGGAAGGCACAAGCAAAACTAACACGAGATAGGTACTTATCAATGAGCTACAAATATGGCATGCAATCGCCGTGCGACGTAGGCATCGACTCCCGGCCCGCGACCGAGCGCAGGTAAAAAACCAATTACGCGAAACAAAAGGGTGCCGGGTCGAGCTTGTGAACGATTTTATAAACAAGGCTCACGCGTCGGTTTTGCTTGTTCTTATTATTTAATTTATTACATAAATTGTAAATAATAAAAATAATATGAATACTAATGTAGATATGGTTCCTACAACAATAATAATATTGTTTCATTCCATCATGTCTTGTTGACACGCGGTTGAAGTACTTTATTATTGTATTTTTATTCTATTTATGTATTGCCATAATGCATTACTGAACTGAATATCTCTTTTGTATTCATTGTATTACGTTCATAAAAGCCTAAATTAAGTTCATCTAAAAGGTAACACGACATTCATTGTCTGTTAGGTGGTACGCAACGTTCGCCGGGCCAGCTAGTACTTATTAAACTACTCTTATTTACAACAGTAAAAGGCGTAGTGAGCGTAGTAAAATGAAATCTAGTTTAGCTATCTATAGAAAAAACCTTTCAAGCATTGGCAAGTGTCTTCAAAGTTATAAAGACCACCAGTGGTCACCCATTTGGTACAATCCAGCGAATAAGCACCTTATTTACCTAATACCTTATGAGTCAGATTATTCTAGGCCTAGAGTATTCAACAACCTCAACCACATCATCGATTACCACCTGGCGAGATGGTGGTACAACGCTTGCTTAGCAGATACAAAATAATTAAAATAGTTTTAAAACTAAAAAAACCGACTTCCATGCCCCGCGAGTCAATTTCAGTAGCATGTTTGAGACGATTATCGTCATATCTTTAGGGATACTTATCAGATCTCGATGAATTCACATTGGGACCACCTCGGATACGTACCCTACCGATTAAAAAATGAATCAATCAAATGAGTTCACAATTGACGGAGTAATCGCGTAACATACATACAAAAAAAAATACATACGAATTGAGAACCTCCTTCTTTTTGGAAGATGGTTAAAAAAAAACGAAATAGCTACGCCAGTTACAAATAGAATATAAGCACTGTCGGCTTCTACCTTCGCGTGATTTAAGTTCACAGCGAGACATAAACGTTACAACTAACCCAACTGCTATCGCGTGATAGGTTTAAAGTTTTTGTTTGTAAAGACACCGTTTGTTGTTTCTAGTTACGGGTTTTGTCGTTGAGTGGTTTCCAAGTCTCCTCCTAATTCGACAACAATAGCGACAATCCTGAGATCATGATCAAAACTTTGTAGCAATCACAAAGTTGCTAAGCTAAAAGTCTTGAACAACAACTTAGGGCCTTATTGTGGAACTCCAACCGTGGTCGTAATTAGCGAAATGGGGGAGGGAGATACACTAATACAATCAATCAATCGAGGCCTACACTCTCCCATGCAGGGGAGTGTGATCATCACACTCGAGGTTATACCTCCTTTGTGGGGTAGGGCGCGGGGGGTAACTACCCCCGGGGAATCTGTCGACTTGATAATAGTCATTCTTCGGTAGTATGTGGTTGTATCCGTCATCACTCGGGGGGGCTATCTAGCCCGCCCTCCGAGT
This sequence comes from Cabera pusaria, assembly GCA_954871355.1. NCBI lineage: Eukaryota > Metazoa > Arthropoda > Insecta > Lepidoptera > Geometridae > Cabera > Cabera pusaria. The sequence continues at coordinate 6,249,900 of OX940901.1, read as the reverse complement.
GAGAGGTCCGATGCGCTGTCTCGCTCTATCGGACCCGTCTTCACACGTATTGTGCCAGCGAGGCCAAGCCGTGCATCGCTGACACTCGGAGGTCTTCCCCGGCTGCGATTGCGCTTAGCAGGCCCATGATGGCCCCCACGACGGCGGCAATGGGGTCCATTTGCACTCTTCCTTGGTGTTGTGGTGGTGGTGCCATAAAATGGTGATAGGGTGCGTTGTACTGGCGGTCGCCCCATCTGAGCGGGAATGGAGGCGGCTGTTGAGTCTGGGGTGCGTAGTCGCTTCGCCCGGTTCGTCTCGGCGCACTTCTCGGTCTAGTTTTTGTAGGTGCGGTTGTTGTTGCGGTGGTTGTCGTCGCTGTGGTCGTCGGGGTATATGTCTCCCGGGCCTCCAACTGACAATGTATCGCCGTCGCTGTCTCTGCGACCGGCTGAGCTTCGGTTTGTTGTGCGGGCGGCGGGGGGGCAGCAGCCTCCGCCTGCCTTGCTACCAGCTTGTCTGTGTCTTCTTGGGCGGGCTTGTAGCGCCGTCTCGCTCCGCCGCGCCTCGATTTTGGTCGAATATTGTTCGAGACCGGCGGGAAGTACGTCGGTTGGTAAGGTACGTATGCAGGCTGTTGAACAGGCGTTGAGGCGGCCGCGGGTGCGGCGCCTGCGCCTCTTCTCGCTCTCCTGCGATTTCTTCGTTGCTTTTGGCTCGTTGTTTAGGCGCCGCTGCGGGGGCGGAGGCGCCTCTCGGTACAAATGTGTTCGCCGGTGGGTTTAGTGTTGTAACTTGTCGCGTCGGTCTTCCTTGTGGAGGCGATACCGGGCGTGACTGTGGTTGGGGGCGTTGTTCCACTTGCGCTTGTGGCTGTGGTTCGTCTTCTTCATTTGGAAGGCGGCCGGGGAGGCGGATTTGCCGCTTACGCGCCTCCCGGCGAAACACACACGTACGGCTGTTCGCTGCGTGCGCCCCGTTGCAGTTGGTGCATAGCAGCGGGGCGTCTTGTGCTCTTGGGCATGTAGACCCGGGGTGGGGTCCGGCGCACTTAACACAGCGAATCGGGCGGTGGCAGTGTGTGGATGAGTGCCCGAAGCCTTGGCACCGGTGGCATTGCGGCGTATAAAAGAGTTGCCGCGCCATCCCTCGATGTGCACTCCGGGCATGTCGAGCAGGTCCTGCACTTGATATAAGTTTTCCAGCTCGTCCTTGCTCATAGGATCGAGCTGGATGTGATATACGCACTTATTGGTATTTTTTCGCATTGGTAGGGCACGAGTGTATCTTGCCGGAAATCCTCGTTTGGTGAGCGCTTCGGTTATGAGTTCGGTTGGTGTCTCGGCTGGGAGGCCCCACAGTGCGATTTTCTGCAGCCTCTCGTTCTTCAATGCATATGCATGCCAGGACAGCGTTGGGTCTTCTTCAGACAACCGCGTCAGGTACGCCTGCACTGCCCTATACTCTTCCGGCGAGTCGGGCATGAATTTCAGCCCCTTGCCAAAGGGGCGAGCTCCTGGCAGGCGGCCGAGGATTGACTTTAGTGCCCGCATATGTTTGGGCTAATCGGGCATGACATCCACCATTATGGGTGGGTAACGCCTGCGTTCTTCCGTCGTCGGCTTCGGCACGGCTGGCGGCGTTGGCTGGCGCGGCGATTGCGGCGGTTCGGAGAAACGCAGAGTCGGTGGCAGTGGTGGTGCCGACGCGAGCGCTGCGGCGTATGAAGCCGCTGCTTGCGGTGGTGGCGATGGTGGCGACGGTACGGGTGCGGCGTGGAAGGGTACAGACTCGATACCCCTGTAGTCCGTCGAAGTGCTGGTGACCGGTCTGTCATCACATGGCAGGCTGTCGTCACCGTCGTGCTCAACGCTGTCCGAGTATTCGGATGCGGAGCTGTCGGCGGCTTCATCAGCGGGCGCACTGCGTGACGACGATGACGTCGATGCACAATCGCCTTCGAAAAACGGGAAGGCGTCCATGTCTAGTGGCGGCGGAGTAATCGCACGTGCAGGCGAAGACAAACGTCGTCGCGGCGTCGTGCGTTGCGGTTTGGGTTGCGGCTGGTCGTAGCCTTGTTCGATCACTGAAACGATAGGCTTCGGTGCGGGTCTGCTGGGTGGCGTGGGGGTCTGGAGTTTGGGCCTCTTCTCATTCTGCTCTTCATCTCCGGAGGATGATTCAGGTCGGCGTGGTGGCGCAGCTCGCTCCGACGGCTTCCGAGTCGGATGCCGCCCGTGCTGAAGCTCACTTCGGCTAGGCGGGATCGCTGCAGCGGCCATGGTGCGTGGGCGCGGCACCGGCGGGTGAAGGCCGATAGCGGCGCGCGGGACGATCACTGACCGTTCCGGATTAAACAGGTCCCGGCACACAACAACATTCTTGCTGTTGGCCGGGTCCTGTACACGTGGCGGGCTTTGGTCTTCGGAGTCGTCCGAGTCGAGGTCGGACATGGCGAAGATGGAGGGGCGTCGGCGGCCTACTAGACTGCAGGTTTCGCACGAAACAGCTAGCCAGTAGCCGTTCGACACGCAGTGTTGGTAGGCACGGAGTATGGAACGAAGCACTTGTTCGCAGGGCGCCTATCGCGGGCTCGACGTCGTTGACGGAGCTGCGACTGCCTGGGCGGACGTGGGCGTTGGACGCGCCTTGCCGGGCTCGCTCGTAGAGGGTGGGGGAGTTTCCTCGACCGCGCCACCGATGAGCAAAGCGACGATAAGACTGTGGATCTTGGAGGTGTGGAGGCAATGGGATACTCTCCACATGTTGAAAAACTCGACAAAATCCTAATACAGTTTGTTTACCTGTATCTCCCTTTTTTTATTAATGTCTTCTTTATATCGAATATTATAACAATAAAGATAATTAATACATAAAATAACAAAATATATCTCAAAATTATACGAGTTAGAGTGCTTGTTAAGTTAGTACTCTGCACTTACTATTGTCTCATCCCCCACTATCTTGCTATGTTTTTACTTATTTAATTTCTATGTCGCGGTGTCGCCATTGTATCTATTAATCTAGTCTTTCACTCCTACTAAAAGAAAATATTTTCCATTATATCAACAAATTTCAACAAAAAGTTCTAAAAACAACAAAGTAGTTTGATTAATATTGCATTCCAAATACAAATACAAAAATCTTTATTGACATACTGTATAGTTCACAATACATGTTGAATCCATAGACTCCTGAACTAGCATAGCTGTGTCTCAGGAGCCTGTGGCTTCTCCCATATTTTAGGCTTATTATAGTATGTATCATATGAATTCTATCTATACTAATATTATAAAGAGAGAACATTTGTATTGTTGTATTTTTGTATTTTTGTAATGATTTGGTTAAAAAACTACTGAACCGATTTAAAAAATTCTTTCACTAATACATAGAATGGACTTTCGGAATGAAAATAGGCTATATATTATCCCGTTTAAATCAAAGGTACATTCGTGGAGACCTAATTTGCAACCTAAGTCGGCAAAAAAACGGTCGAAAAAACACGTTTCTTACGAACGCTGCTTAATTGAAAATAGATAAAAGAATATTTTCTATGGAAGAGTTGTACAACTTAATAAGACCTACAAAAAAGTCCGCGACAGCATATGTCTATCTCTTAAGGATGACTCACAGTAACCATTTTAATCTTAAAATTTTTGTTAAAAAATATTACATAACTTCCAAGGCTATTTTCAAGTATATAGTATTAATCCTTATCCAAATAATTACGTTAATTAGCTTGGCCACATATCATAGATTAAAATTGTCCTTTACAGTATGTCTATTGTACTTCTATTGTCTAGAAGATATCACGAATTTCACAAACACGCATCGCAAAATTAATAAAATATTGATGGATTTGAGTATTCTGTAGAGTCCAGGAGGCTTCCATGTTCTTACAATATCGTTGAAGAAGAAGATTTTCGAATTGATCAGACCCATGAAAGTTGATTTCATAGCGCAATTAACTAGAAAAAAGCTCATAATTTTATAACGATTGAACGAATTTTCATGAATCAAAGCTAAGAAAACTCTCGATGAAGACATCTATCAAACAAAAAAAAACTATCCATAATAAAAACAAAATCGGTTCATCCGGTTAGGTGCTAAGATGCTACAGACAGACACACAGATACACACGTTAAACGTATATTACCCCTACATTTTGCGTCGGGGAACGCCGTAAGGTTACGGCGGCAGATGTACTCCTTGGTGGTAAGCTACTTTTTGGTAGATTTAATGATTCCACTACCACTGTACGAAAACTCATGATTCATGAATGCACATAAAACTTTCATTGGTATATAGCTAGGATTAGAACCAACGACCGTAGGGTCAGAATCAGGGTAACTATCATTTACGCCAAAGGGCCGTCCAATATCAATACGTAAGTATTATAAAACAAAGTTCATCACTGCGTCTGTCTGTCTGTTCGCAATGATCTCAATAGCAACTGAACGGATTATCATGCGGTTTTCACCAATAGCCAGAGTGTTTATGAGGAAGGTTCAATAATATATATACAATATATATATGTATTTTGCCTTCTTGTACTTATACTGTCACTGATTTATATTAACTATAAGTTCACTTTATTTTAAACTTGTTGCTACTTTATTATATTAAATGTCTGTCTACTCAAAGCACTATTTATTGATTTTCTTTTTTATTGCGTTTTTTTATATAAATATTAAAATATGTATATACATTAACTATTAGATAGAAATCAGTACGTCTCCTTAGGGCTGGGCTGAAAATCAGTGCTGCGGTTCTTCAGACTCACAGCAATATGCTGAGCCCAACCCTTTTCCAACGGCTATGTTCACGTCAGCGATTCTAAACATCATGTTTAAATTTTAAAAAATGTGTATTATTTTTGGTTCGCTAGTTTTAGCAAAATTTGGTCGTTGGAATAAACTATACATCAATCAATCAATTATAATAACACATGCGCCAAAAACATACACGCACATACACATATTTAGTTTTAGTTTTAGTAAACATTTTTATAAGTGACTAGCAGCCCGCCCCGGCTTCGCACGGGTAGAACATATATGCCTACAAAATTTGCATCAGTTTGTTGCATCGAATATAAAATATGAACATATTTAACAACCATCGTCATATTTCATCCAATTTACACAAAACCTTAACGAATCATGCACCTAAGCCTTCCTCATAAACACTCTGGCTATTGGTGAAAACCGCATGATAATCCGTTCAGTTGCTATTGAGATCATTGCGAACAGACAGACAGACGCAGTGATGAACTTTGTTTTATAATACTTACGTATTGATATTGGACGGCCCTTTGGCGTAAATGATAGTTACCCTGATTCTGACCCTACGGTCGTTGGTTCTAATCCTAGCTATATACCAATGAAAGTTTTATGTGCATTCATGAATCATGAGTTTTCGTACAGTGGTAGTGGAATCATTAAATCTACCAAAAAGTAGCTTACCACCAAGGAGTACATCTGCCGCCGTAACCTTACGGCGTTCCCCGACGCAAAATGTAGGGGTAATATACGTTTAACGTGTGTATCTGTGTGTCTGTCTGTAGCATCTTAGCACCTAACCGGATGAACCGATTTTGTTTTTATTATGGATAGTTATTTTTTGTTTGATAGATGTCTTCATCGAGAGTTTTCTTAGCTTTGATTCATGAAAATTCGTTCAATCGTTATAAAATTATGAGCTTTTTTCTAGTTAATTGCGCTATGAAATCAACTTTCATGGGTCTGATCAATTCGAAAATCTTCTTTTTCAACGATATTGTAAGAACATGGAAGCCTCCTGGACTCTACAGAATACTCAAATCCTCACCAACTTACAGCTCAGATTTTAAATGTCGTGTTTAGAGTCATTGGAAAAAGCTATTATACGTAGATCAGTCGGGGTGGTTTAAAATATTATATTATATTATTATATGTATAGATGAATATTATTTTATACAATAGATCATATTATTATACTATATTGACTTCAAATTGATTGTGATCGGCGGGGATCTACAGCATAGCTAAGCTTATAATAATATTTTCGTAGTAACTATGATCTAATCTGTGGTTTCACTGCAAATATTTTATTAATTTTGCGATGCGTGTTTGTGAAATTCGTGATATCTTCTAGACAATAGAAGTACAATAGACATACTGTAAAGGACAATTTTAATCTGATATGTGGCCAAGCTAATTAACGTAATTATTTGGATAAGGATTAATACTATATACTTGAAAATAGCCTTGGAAGTTATGTAATATTTTTTAACAAAAATTTTAAGATTAAAATGGTTACTGTGAGTCATCCTTAAGAGATAGACATATGCCGTCGCGGACTTTTTTGTAGGTCTTATTAAGTTGTACAACTCTTCCATAGAAAATATTCTTTTATCTATTTTCAATTAAGCAGCGTTCGTAAGAAACGTGTTTTTTCGACCGTTTTTTTGCCGACTTAGGTTGCAAATTAGGTCTCCACGAATGTACCTTTGATTTAAACGGGATAATATATAGCCTATTTTCATTCCGAAAGTCCATTCTATGTATTAGTGAAAGAATTTTTTAAATCGGTTCAGTAGTTTTTTAACCAAATCATTACAAACTTACAAAAATACAAAAATACAACAATACAAATGTTCTCTCTTTATAATATTAGTATAGATAGAATTCATATGATACATACTATAATAAGCCTAAAATATGGGAGAAGCCACAGGCTCCTGAGACACAGCTATGCTAGTTCAGGAGTCTATGGATTCAACATGTATTGTGAACTATACAGTATGTCAATAAAGATTTTTGTATTTGTATTTGGAATGCAATATTAATCAAACTACTTTGTTGTTTTTAGAACTTTTTGTTGAAATTTGTTGATATAATGGAAAATATTTTCTTTTAGTAGGAGTGAAAGACTTTAAGGTAAATTTTTAGTAAAAATTTAAGGTAACGAAAGATGTTTTTTTTTTTACGCGGGCGAAGCCGCTGTGCACTTCTAGTAATATATAAAAAGCATCAACTTAAGTAAGAACCAAGTTCCAAGTATTTCTTATGTATTCAAGTATTTTTTCTATTGAAAAGAAAATTAAAACTATGCATCTGCCAGGTGAAATTAAATTCAGTATTATCACATTTCAAATAGTCTGTACGCAATAACGAGTGAGCCAAAGGGCATTAACTTTTAAGAATAAAATCTTAAAATATAGAAAGGGAAAAAAAAATTGTAAGGATTTAAAATTTTATGTGAACATAATAGTCACTGTTACTACGAAAGAAATTATTATAATTATTGTAGAAAAATATTTTTCTCATTTGAATAACAAATAAACGCAAATTACAGTGTAGTAGTAAGCAAAGCCTGTTTGAATACCATAATAGTTTTGTTAATAATAAAACAACGCCTTCAGATTCCTTGTTAATTACTTTCAGTTACTTTTTGACAGACTCCTAAACAGAAAAAATCATTCAATTTACAAAAAAAAAAAAGATGATATACGCAAGCTGTCTGGTAGCGGTTCGAAATAAAGAGCCGAAGATCGAGCTTAGTGGCGTGCCATAGGTGAGGCCTATCTCCAGAAACAGGCAGACACTGACAGAGATAAGCTGATGATGATGATTATCTCGTGATTTTCACAATAATAGAGAGAGTAGTTGGTAAATGTCGCTCCTCTTCACGAAACAGCAAATACCTTATTTTCTCTTCCGAGTTTTTTAACGCTCGTGTTTCTCTAGGAGGAGGAATTACATAGTGATGATATTGTCATGACAGTATATTAAATTCAACCAAGAAGCTTAGAACCTTACCTTTTTGTTGAAATCAACCAATATCAACATACGCTCTGGCTACTGTGTAATATATACATACACCTTTATAATACACTTACCTTTGAATATCCATATTTATTTCAAATATAATTTAAATAAAACTGACCAAGTGCGAGTCAGCAACGCGTCTTTTATCGCACACTTAGGGAGGGTTCCGTACAATACGAACATAACAGAGTTTCAACCACATATATTTGATTAATTGATATTACCAAGAATATTTGGTTTGGTCGCGATCTAGAAAGACGGGGCTCGATTACTAGCGCCATCTTTGTCATTTTGCCGAAACTAATTAGATAGATGGCGCTTAAAAACACGTTCTTTGTATGGGGACCCCCTTTAATTTTTAACTTTATTTTGTTTTTAGTATTTGTTGTTCTAGCGGCAACAGAAATACACCATCTGTGACAATTTCAACTGTCTTACTATCACGGTTAATGAGCTATAGCCTCGTGACAGACGGACAGACAGACAGAGAGACAGACAGACGGACAGCGTAGTTTTAGTAATAGGGTCCCGCTTACCCTTTGGGTACGGAACCCTAAAAAACTAAAAACCCAACTTCAAATACCGCGCTAGTTATTTTTAGTAGCAAATTTAAGGTGTTTATCTCTACATGTCTAGAGATACTAATCAGATCGCGATGCATTTACAATGGCACTACCTACCTCATAATTATGTCATTTTAAATAAAAAAATAATTTAGAAAATGTGCATCGATTTCTGAGAATCAGAAACAGAGATCAATGAGACAATGAACATACACGAACAAAAATAAACTGACCAAGTGCAAGTCGGACTCGCACTCGTAGGGTTCGATAACACAGTTAAGTATTCCAAAACTATGATTTTTCGCAACTACAAAATTAACTTTGTTTTTCATAGTGTTTGTATGAAAAACAAAGTTATTTTTGCGGACGCTATATCTCAAAAACTGCTGACTGTATCTCGTTCAAACTAATTTTCGTTATTAGTTTTTATTGAGATCTACAGCATATATTTTTTTTAGATTTTTCACTCCCATACTTTAAAAGTTAGAGGGGGGGGGGGGGGGGACACACATTTTACCACTTTAGACGCGGCTATCTTTCAAATTATTGACTTTGAGAAAAACTGATTTTAGGAACCTCCAATGTCATTTTTAAAGACCTATCCATAGACACCCACCCCACAAGTAGGTATAGGTTTAAAGAAAAAAAAAAATTTTTGTTTCAGTTCCATGTATGGGATGCTTCCCCTTAAACTTTTATATTTTTTATTTTTGTATAAGAATCGGAAAGCGGTTTACTTTACATCTACCTACCAAGTTTCAATACTGTAGTCTTAACAGTTTTGGAATAAAATGGCTGTGACATACGGACCGACAAACAGACAGACAGACATGACAAATCTATAAGGGTTCCGTTTTTTGCCATTCGGCTACGGAACCCTAAAAAGGCATGAACCGAGTGGTTCTCTCTCCTTTTTGAAGTCGGTAATAAGTAGTTGGTTTTCTTTTTCTCTACTCTAAATGTAAACCTTTGCAGCATACACTTTTTAGGGTTCCGTAGTCCTGACAAGGAACCCTTATAGTTTCGTCATGTCCGTCTGTCAGTTTGTCTGTCTGTCTGTCTGTCTGTCTGTCCGAGGTTTTGCTAAGAGACCGTTAATACTAGAAAGCTGTAATTTTGTAGGGGTATAATATGTATATTACGCGCCGACAAAGTGCTGAAATAAAATTTTGAAAAATATTTTTTTTAGGGTAGCTCCCCTATATATGAAGTGGGGATGATTTTGTTTTCATCGTCTACCCCATCGTGTGGCATATCGTTGAATTGGTCTGTTAAAATGACTTAAGGGTTGCTAATACCATTTTTCAACTGAATGCTCCATTTACGAAATATTAAACATTAAAGTGCAAATTTTTGTTCCAGTAGGGCGTCCCCCCCCTCTAAAAGCTAAACTGCTGGCTTCAAAAATCTGTAAATATTCGTGATAATAGCGCATTTCATGAACTTTAAAGGAAAACTATAGCGGTTAAGATAACTTTATTAGTTTAGCAGTAATAGTCGTTGAACTTGGGTGTTGGATAATTTTGTACCAAAAACAAAAATCCTTAGAATAAATCCTTTGAAGTAACAAAGACGGAGTACCTAGTTGCTTGTTTATAACGGGTAAAGACTTGCATTGAATAACATGCTACTACGAAACCCTACACTGCGCGTGGCCCGACACGCACTTGGTCGGTTATTTTTAAATACTGACATTTTAGCACTCGTACCTACATTATAGCATTATCTGAAATGTAATCTATATCTAATATTATAATCGCAAGTTCTAAGAAGTTAGACTGCATCCATTTAAAACGTCTCAAATTCCTTGAAACACAAATGTCCTTATTTCACCATCAGCAAAGTTTTCTTTTAATCATAAAAAGTTATTCAACGTTTTCAAGTTGGGATTGATTCGATGCCGAAGCCATAAGCGAAATGTAATTCAAATAGAGAGATGGATAAAAAATATTGTGGTAACTTTTTATACGAAGTTTTACTTTGTAATTGTATGGATGGAGCTAGTATATATCAATAATTGAAAGTGGCAGGATTCTTGTTATAAAGTAAAATGAACAAGATGGAGTAGTTTTACTATAGAATAACATACATTTTATTTAATTGTAACTAAACTTTATTCTATCTTCTTAGTATAGAAATACAATGAATCAGAGTCTTATTATTATAAATACAAAACTGTTTTATACGTGTATAAATATACAATATTAATGTAAAATAGTTTACAAAACGAAAAAACAAACTTCAAATGCCGCGCTAATCTCAGTACTAAATTTGACGTGTTTATCTCCATAACTCTGGAGTTACTTATCAGGTCTCCATAAAGTTACCTTGGAAATTTACCTTACCAATTAAAAAAAGAATCATACGAATCGGTTCACAATTGACGGAGTTATCGCGCAACAAAAATAAACTGGCCAAGTGCAAGTCGGACTCGCACTCGTAGGCTTCCGTACCACACCGCAGTATTTTATAAAATTGAGCAAAAAATACCACTATCATTTTTCGGCAGCAAAAAATAATAATTAATAAACATTTCATTTCTTATAACGCCATCTAACGTCTAACAAAGGTCAAAAGGGATCGACATTTCAATAAAACGCCATCTATGCGACGTTTACCTAACCAAGCGTTCATAGATGGCGTTACATTGAAATGCCGAAAAAAACACGTTTCTTGTATGGGGACCCTCTATTATTTTTAACTTTATTTTGTTTTTAGTATATGTTGTTATAGCGGCGTTGTGAAAATTTCAACTGTCTAACTATCACGGTTCATGAGATACAGCCTGGTGACAGACGGACAGACAGACAGACAGACAGACGGACAGCGGAGTCTTAGTAATAGGGTCCCGTTTTACCGTTTGGGTACGGAACCCTAAAAAAACATTACACACACAACACAGACAAATTGAGAACCTCCTCCTTTTTGTAAGTTGGTTGAAAGCGGGTGTTTGAAAGTTTACTCCTTAAATACAATTGCCTTTAAAATTTAAACATGCAATAAGCAAAGAGGGCAAATAAACGCATCACAATACATACAAAAGTATGTATGTATATCAAATTCACTTATTTTTTTACCGAAGTTTGCCAACAGACAACCGAAACGCTTTTAACTATTTCTATAAACTCGAAGTTTTACATAAGCGGTAGCGGTAGCGGATCTCAGTACTTTTTAACCGACTTCACAAATAAGGAGGAGGTTCTGAATTCAAACAACTTTTTTTTGTGTGTATTTTACGCGTCTACGCGTATTTTCTTCGTCAATAGTGAACGGATCCGAATGATTCTTTTTTTAATAGGTAGGATACGTTTTCGAGGTGGTAATTTTATCGAGATCTGATAAGTATCTCCAGAGATATGGAAATAAATACCTCAAACATAGGAGAATGTACTGGTTTTAGTAGAAGAGTCCCAAGAAGATTATACACAATGGAGGTTGCTATTGGATATACTTTTGAAGACTAAAAAATATGACCTTGAATAATTTTTTTACATATTTTTTCTCGTTGATTTTGGTTTTTGACCGACAATGAAACCTTGATACAAGTGAGTTTTGTTTATGTACCAGTCATAGTAGCTAGCTACCATATAGCTATGGTAGCTAGCTACTCTAAAAATTGTTAAGTATATCACCTTTTAATAAAAAAGGCTCGTAATTACATAATAGCATTTTGTTTTTATTTCCATACTCTTTACCAGATGAATATGACACAGTTCTAAACCAAACTTTCTTTTCGACATGGTATTGTTATTTTTGTTACAAAAATAGCGTAGGCGTGCAAAACACGGCCAAATGTAGTGTAAAAGTAAATCAGCCAGAATACCGGACACGACAGAGCTTTTTGAACGCCTTAGATGATGGATTGCTTGAGAAACAGCAAATCATCCTGTACAATGAATCATTTTCTTCATAACAATATCCTTCAAGTAGGCGTTCAGAAACTTGTAATAATAATACGTGAAAGATGCTATAATTATTTAGTACCTATATAATATGTTTTTACTTAAAGGGGATCTTTAAGTAGCTTACCTACTAAGTATTATTAGCTTACTGAATATCATTAATAATTTAAGTGAGTATTTTAGTACTATAAGTTATCATAAGTGATAAGTTATTTAAAATTAAGTTAATATCTTTTGTATTGTGGGATATGTTCCCAAGTCACTAGTCCCCCTTTCTTATAAGTGTTTTCTAGTAGTAGTTGTAAATACCAAAATTAACCTGAATTTTCAACTTCTTTTTATCTTCTGAAATTTTCCTTTACTTGTGCTGTAAGACCTTGCTTTTAACTAAAATGTACAATTCTAGGTCAACTGGAAATACCCTGTAGGTTTTGGGTCGAAAACCTATAAGAGTACTTCCCGTTGACCTAGAATCACAAATGTTGGCAAGAAGCAAGGTCTTATAGCACAAATTAAAGGAAACATTAGGCCCTGTATACAGCATGCCCCAGAAATTAGTGTTAAGCGATAAACTAATAAGTCAATATTACATTACAGGTATATCGTTATCTTAAGCTGCTGATGCCGATGCCGAATGAGCGAACCCTACAGAGCATCATACTCCAAAAATAAAAAGCTTGATAAAATTTAATATTTTGTTTTACTGCGTTATCATTTTCTCAAACTGGTTTTGTCTTAGTGATGGAGTTGTTAAACCAAAATAGGAAAAATATAACTTTCACAATCTAACCACTAAAACAAAATTAGTTAAGTACAATATATAACCTTCTAAAGTATTGACCAAGCAACGGTAGTTCGATTGTTATCGATGTTTTTGACGACACGGTACATCACTAGGTTTTTTTTTGTTATGTTGGTCAATTAGCAGAAGATTATTTCGCTGGTATTTTGGCTACTATAAAAACCCCGTGTGTTGACATTTCGCTATTTGGTCAGTTTGCTCTATGGGAGTCCCGACTCTTCTTAACGTAGTGGTTATATTCTCTTTGGGGTTGATCATACCGAGGAAAGCCTTCCATGTCTCCAACACCTTCGCTTCGGTATTCTCTCCCATTACTGACAATGAGCAGGTGACATTGCCCCTGACAGCCGACACCAACTCGCGCCATAGACCATTATCAACTCTACACGGCCACATAGCGTTGCAATACAAATCTAAGGAGAATCTTTTCTGACATATACATAGACTATGTTCTAATTGTTAACTATAGTCTGGCCATAACTGCTGTACACTCCCTGAGGTATGCGCGCGGCGAGACGGGGGGGACGCGGGTATGCGCGCGGCGAGACGGGGGGGACGCGCTCCGTCAGTCTGCCGTCCCCACAGTCTGTTTCCCCGGCTCCCACCTCGCCGCGCATACCTCAGGGAGTGTACAGCAGTTATGGCCAGACTATACCTGAGGTAGGTCTTTAACAATGGTCCACAGGTTCTTCAAAAACCATCGAATCCCTTAAAATGTTCTTACATACATAGAAACTTATTGAGATCATGGTCAAATGCTCTTCTGTATAAAAAAATCCAGCCACAGCGTAAGGGCACATAGCGTGTTATATACGTCATATACGTTAATTTTTTATTTTAACTCCACAAATAAAAGGATTGATTCAAAAGTCATTTACAACTAACCAATTCGCAATTTCCAAAAACCATTTCGAGCAGAAAATTAAATACACGTTTACAATTAAAGTGTTTAAATAAGCTTAAAACTGTTAGAACGTTTCTAATTCGATGATGGATATTTAAAAAGTTGGTAATAGGCTAAAGTCATTCAAGTAAATTGAGCGTAGACATGGTATTCTCGGCGTCAAAAAATATCTATCTAGAGATATTTTTTGACAATTCTAGTTGAGAGAAGAGAACTATAAGCGTAATTAAGCAACACATATAGAATACTAGACGGCAAAATCTGGATCTACCCAATTCTAGGTCTAGCGTCCTATCATCCTCAACCGCAGAAGGTACGGCCGCTGCGGGCACGGGGCACGGGCGCGGGCGCGGACGCTGGCGCGTGCGAGGGCGCGGGCGCGATCGAATTTTCAATCGCTGTCAGATTGCCGTAGATTGCGTTTGGCTTGAACCATTTGATACAAATACTTAAATTACTCGATACAAGCACTATTTTATCGCGCCCGCGCCCGCGCCGCAGTTTGCAATGGTTTGGTCGTACCTTTACCAACAGAGATAGTGGTCAAACGCTAGCCTATAATTACTTTATTTAAAGAATCTGGATTCCTGCATAAAAAAGTATTGCGATTTTTATCGATTATTTAAAAGCAAATAAACATTGGAAAGTTGTGGTAAGCAATAGGGTAAACATGCTCCAATTATAAATAATTTTAGTATTACATATTTAGGTACTACATTTGTAGACCTTGGCAAGCAATTGTCCGATGGCTTCTATAGAATTGAATAGGTAACCGTTTATTTCTAAAAATATTTTATCTAAACAAAAATCTGATTTGGTGATACAATCGGCGGTCTTATCGCGTAAATGATGCAGTCTAGGATGGTAAGCACGCTAGGTCTAGAATGGCAACTGGCTCTCGAGGACAGCTGCCGTAACACAGATGTTTTGGGAGACAGTCTCTTACCACCATACCAGAGGCTGGGTTTTTTTTAACATATTTTTTACTTAACTTAGAATTTACACGTGCATTTTTCGATTGAGAAAAATCCATTGGTTACGGCGGGGACAAGAACCGTTGAAGTATAGAAAGAATCTTAGATTTTTTAAACTTCGAACGTTTACTGCCCGTGTAAATATTGTTAAATTATATAAGGAGGACATAGCTGGTAGTAATACAGGCAACTAATAATTTCATAGGTCTGATCAAAGGTAAAATAACTGTAAACGGACTACTAATGATACCAATTACACAAATAGAGGTGTAAGATAAGATGCCTGGCGGAAAATAAGTCGGCAAATGAACAATATTCCAATAAAACCCTTTTAACCCAATACTGTCTTTTTCGTTTTCGTAATTTTTGCCGTAAATATACAAGTAAAATGTAGCTTGCTGCTACTACGGCTATTCGTCGCCGTCGTTGCACGTGTGATTCCATAGCCAGACAAAATTCGACTGATTCAGTATGGATCGGCAGGACCGCGTTGGAGCAGCCAGTCAGGATCGCAAAAGATTGCTGTTGGATCGACCTAGAGCGATCCACGCTCCACGCATCACAATCTTCGCGGATCGCGGGATCACCGATCCGTTTTGGATCGTCCGGTGTGGATCCGGCTATTGATCGCGTTTGGTGTGAACCAGTCGGTACAAATACTACTGCACTATCTGATCGCCGCCTAGATCGCGCACGCAGGTAACTGCGGTGTGGCCGTACCTATAGGCTAGACAGCATTGCGAAATCTTACTACAAAATTCTTATTTATTCAGTTTAAATTCAGCAAAAGATATTTAGCATTTTTTACCAACATCGTTCGCTGTATTTAAATCAGTGGCTCGTAATTCCACGAGGTACTGCTAAATAATAAAATTTTATGCGATTTTTGTCAATAATGTAGATCTCGACAACGTACGGGCTGCATAAATCCTGTTGCTATGAGACAGTGGTCAAACCTTTGCTTTTAATACGAGAAGACTAATTTATGATCGTACAAAACGAAAAAAATCGAATTTACAAGCCGCGCTAGTAATTTTCAATACCAAGTTTCAGGTGTTATCTCCATATCTCTGGAGATAATCAACAGATCTCGATAAAAATACAATAAGATCATAGGGGAAGCATACTTTCCAGGCCAAAAAAAAAATCCAAATCAGTTAATAAATGACGGAGTTCTAAGGTAACAGACATTTAAAAATAAAAAAATACAGGTGAATTGAGAACCTCATTTTTTGTGACTCAAAACTTTTTTAACCAGTTGGTAGACTTACACTCATAAAAATTTGAAGAATTTCAATACTTGACACTGGCTAAATACACTAATCGTGTAGAGACATATTAAAACTAAAATAAAACTGGCCAAGTGCGAGTCAGCATCGCGTCTCTTATCGCACACTTAGGGAGGGTTCCGTACAATACGAAACATAACAGAGTTTCAACCTAATATATTTGATTAATTAATATTACCAAGAATATTTGGTTTGGTCGCGATCTAGAAAGACGGGGCTCGTTTACTAGCGCCATCTATGTCATTTTGCCGAAACTAATTAGATAGATGGCGTTTGAAAACACGTTTTTTGTATGGGGACCCCTTTAATTTTTAACTTTATTTTGTTTTTAGTATTTGTTGTTCTAGCGGCAACAGAAATACACCATCTGTGAAAATTTCAACTATCTAACTATCACGGTTAATGAGCTATAGCCTGGTGACAGACGGACAGACCGACAGACAGACAGACAGACGGACAGCGGAGTCTTAGTAATAGGGTCCCGTTTTACCCTTTGGGTACGGAACCCTAAAAAATAAATATATACTGATAAACAACTGAGCCCAGAAATATGATAGGATGGTGTGTTGCATGCTTAAATTATTATAGAACCAATTTATATGCTATGGCCTCGTATAAAATTGGCGGATATTACCTTGCCAGTAGTCGTTGCGGGCAACCAGAGGAAATTACCAACTACACTAAATGAGGTACGATGTTTACAAATAACTTTATGATGATGGTTTCCATAATATATAGCAGTGCATTCGTAACGAAGCCGAATTTAAATAAATATAATTTGTTTTGCTGGTTTATCTAGAATGTACTTTTTATATCTTCTAGGCTATCGTTTGACCACTATCTCGCCTGGTGGTAAGCGATGATGTGGTCGAAGATGGTGAAGACGCTAGGCCTAGAATACTCTTCTTACTTGAATTTCTTAAAATGGTTTTGATAGTATTCCAATAAACAGTCATCTTTATGTTTTTTAGAGCGTTCAGCATCGAATGAAGTTGTCAATGTCAATGCGAGGCAAGCTAAAGGCCGTTAATATTTGATGGATGGTCGATTATAATAATAATAAATAAATCTTTAATTCAGGTAACTTAAGAAAACAGTACATGTTATTCTAAGACCCATATTATAAATACCTTACAGACTAACATACATATAAATAAACTAGTTTGCGATATATATTATGTATAATGCGTGCTAGAAAATCTATTGCACATAATGTAATTTATAGCACAGTGTGACCTATACCCGCACTTTACGCACTTTCCGTGACTTAAATAGTCTATTATTGTACGACGATTACGAACTTCACGCCGTGTAATAATCTTCTATTTGACGGAAAAACGTAGCAAGCGTAAAGTGCGGGTTTATGTCACACTGACAGCTATAAAATAATATACGATACTCGTAACTTAAGTTGTTTATGAAAAAAACAGCTTAATTTTAATGTTTATATTTCTTTAATTGGAATTACAATTCAATTTTATCATTAACAGTGATATACCTCTATTTTGGTTTCAATTAATAAATAAGGAGTTATTAAACTCTTTCTTTTAAGTCGAAATTAAATGCAGGTATTGCTTCTTATTTAAGATAAATTGATAATTCAATATTTTTTGAATGCAAATCAAATGTTTTATTTAAACTATAATCCTTATGAATTAAATTAATTTGTTCAATTTAATATGTTTTGGTTTCATTCATGATATAACCCTACTAATAAAATAATAATAAAAAAGCACGGTAGCACAAAAGCAAGCAAAGTAGCACGGCGTGAAGTTAGTGCCGTAACGTAAGAGACTACTTAAGTCACACGTATCGTAATATACTATTATCCATTACCGTGCCCATTGCCAGCTACAACCGTATCAATGATAAACGTCAGCCAGAATAGAAACCTAGGCAATTGGGTTTCCCTAAAGGTACGACCATACCGCGGTATCTTGCGTGCGCGAGGCTAGGTGCTAGTCGGCGATCAGATAGCGCAGTAGTATTTGTACCAACTGGTTCACACCAAACGCGATCTACGGCGATCAGAAAACGATTGAAAATCAGATCGCGAACGGGCACGCGGACGCAGAACGCCGCGGTGTGGACGTACCTTTAATAAATCATCTTATTCATATTCCAATAACGACGCTCGCAAAATTATATCAATCTTTTAATTTTAATTTTACTCATGGGTTATTTTTAACGTCATAAACTAGCGTTCCTCTATCAAATCTGTTTATTATTGAAAAATCGTAAAAAATGTTGCTGCCTCGTTTTATGAGACTATAAATTGTTATTTATGGTAGGATAATATGGTAGGTAGGTACCTGAGCAAATTTAATGATGTCAGATAAGATTGTTTCGCAGATGATATAAGAATTATTGATACAGTGCCACAAGTATAACTTGGCGGTGGTGGTTTTTGGAACTAATTATTTTAATTGAAACTGTGAGTTTGACGTTTGAGAGATTACCGCGACATTATTGTTGATAAATCTGCTACATTAAAATAGTTCAATAATGCCAAAAGTAATTAAAAGTGGTTTAAGAGAAACTGTTATCAAAGTACAAAGTAAAAGCACAGTGGCGCACAGGCACGCCAAGTTATACTTGCCGGACTGTACACCCGATTGCTTAATCGATTCATGGACGTTGCACACAACCACAGGGGCCTTATTCAGTATGACCAATGAGATAACGCGTTCCTTAACGCGCCACGTTGCGTTATTGAAAAATTGTATTCTGTATGCCACACGATAGGTAAATTATACAAAACGCGCGCGTTACACTTCCTCATATGTCACGATATTTTGACAGCTCAAAACGCGCTCATAACCTTACCCTACCGCGTTTTAATTGGCATAGAGAATACCATAACGCGGAGACAACGTAACACGGCACGGTAAGACTTTAAAATGGTCATACTGAATAAGGCCCCTGATCTAGATTTCACTTTAAACGTATTGAAATCCTACATCTGTGCACACAATTTAGCTCATCATGCAAAATGTGAAATGAGCTTCCTTCTGCTACATAATATTGTACTCCATGTTTTATCAGTGTTCCCGGAAAGCTACAAGGAGTTGAAAGAAAAGTGACGGTTTGGCAACGTATGCTTTTCGTACTGTTATGAACTAATTTAATTCTTTTAAAATAAAGCATCAGCATTTACATAAATCTATAAAAGGGCCTGCCGCCATTTCGAAAAGAACAGTGACCAATAGATACTTCTTTAAAGTAGACGTGTGATTATAGTATTCTTTCCAGCTAACCGAGAGGTTTTTTTAAAAGGACCCCAAGAGTCGAGACCACGACCATATATAATAGTGGTCATAATTTTTATCAATAATCAATAATCAATAATCAATCATTTATTCGTCAAACACATATTACATTAATAATTAGTTCCGGATCTTATGAAACAGTTTGTCAATGTGTTCGGCCTGCAAGCAGACGTACAAATATTTATATGGTATATAGGTATTTACATAATAATTTTTATTTTGATTTATTATCTACATATTCTTTTATGCTATAAAAACATTTGTCCAGCAGCCATTCAGTTATCTTAGTCTTAAAACCCTTACCACTAAGTGTCTTTATCTCGTCTGGCAGTTTATTATAAACTGTGATGCACATATTATACATGTTTCGCTTGTAGATATCGTTATGACAAGGAGGTTGAAATAATAAATTTGTGTACTGCGATCTTTTTTGTCGTGTCATTACCTCACTGCGTTTTTGGAAATAACTTGGATTTCTTTTCACGAAACAACACAATTCCCTGATGTACATGCATGGCAAGGGGAGGATTTTATATTTCCTAAAAAGTGGTTTGCAGCTATCCAAATACCATACCTTATCTATCACTCTGATACACTTTTTCTGGATTTTAAATGCCCTTTCCGATTCAACGGAGTTGCCCCAGACACTTAACCCATAGTTAAGGACAGACGACACGTACCCATGATAAGCAACTAAGGCTGCTTCTGCCGATATTGTTTGTCGAAGCCTTTTCAGAGCGAAGATAAAGCGACCGAGTTTCGTACAGATCATATTAATATGATCTTTCCAATTGAGGTGTTCGTCTAGATATATACCTAAGAATTTAAAACATTTTACCTTATCTACTGTTTGATTTAAATATTGAATGTCAAGTGGTATTTGCTGAGCATTATATGAATAAAATTGCATTAATTTAGTTTTACATATATTAACACTTAAGTTATTAGAATTGGTCCAATTAATAATATCAGCTAATGCATCGTCTACAATTATTTGAGGTGAATCTTTGGTATCACATTTAATAATAATGGTTGTGTCATCTGCAAATAAAATACTCTTATGAGATGTATTTTTAGGAAGGTCATTAATATATATTAAAAATAGTAAAGGACCTAGGATGCTTCCTTGTGGAACGCCTTTATTATTTATGATTAATTTTGATCGAAACTTTTGTTTTGTATATGTGTTTTTATTACTTTTAACTACTTTTGTGACTTCTGTGAATTGTTTCCTATGAACTAAGTAGCTTGTCAACCACTCACGAGCCATCCCCCTGATGCCACAACAATCTAGTTTGTCCAAAAGTTTATCATGGTCAACAAAGTCAAAGGCTTTTTTTAAATCTAGAAACAGAGATAAAACTGCCTTGCCACTATTAAGATTTTGGGTGACGTTTTTGATTAAATTAAAACAAGCCAGTGTCGTTGAGCTTCCCTTCCGAAACCCAAACTGTTCCTTTGAGAGAATGTCATGTTGTGTGAGAAAACTATCGAGCCTACATAACATTGCTTTTTCCAGTATTTTGGACATAATAGGAACTATAGTTATGGGCCGGTAGTTGTTTGGATCCTCCGTGCACCCTGTCTTGAATAGTGGTTTTACTATCGAAGTCTTCAGCTTATCGGGGAATTTCCCTTCCATGAAAGATAGGTTCACAATATGTGAAAGCGGAAAACATATATATTGAGCTGAATACTTTAATACTCGGGTCGTAATTTCGTCATATCCACTAGTTTTGCTGTAACTAAGCGACATGA
The DNA here is from genome assembly GCA_954871355.1 of Cabera pusaria. Classification (NCBI taxonomy): domain Eukaryota; kingdom Metazoa; phylum Arthropoda; class Insecta; order Lepidoptera; family Geometridae; genus Cabera; species Cabera pusaria. The sequence goes on along the minus strand of OX940901.1, from coordinate 6,228,652 downwards.
TAATTTTAAATATTTCGTGAGGTTCTGTGGGTCTAATGAAAATCGTATTTAAGTTCCTATTAATCTTTCTTACTTCAGTACTATTCGCAGCGGGTGTTAGTATATTAGATAAATTAATAAAGAAATCATTAAATACATTACAAATGTCAATAGGATCATCATATGTCATGTCATTGAAATATAATTTATGAATGTCATTTTTTGTTAAGTTATTATTCATAGAAGAAGATATTGTATTCCAAGTAGCTTTGCACTTATTTTTATCATTTTGAATACGCTTTGTATTGAAATTTCTTTGTGCTTTCAAAATACATTTCTTATAAACAGAATTATATGTTTTATAAATGGTTTTATTTTTACTTTTATTATTACCACTTTTTCTACATTTCAAATACAATATACGTTTTGTTCTACTTGATATTCTAATGCCTCTCGTCAACCAACTAAGCCTAGCTGGTTTATTATTTATTTTCACCTTGATGACAGGAAAACAGAGATCATAGAATAACCTAAATAAACTGTAAAAATTATCGAATGCCACTGATAAACTATTTGCACTATAAACATCTGTAAAGAAGAGGGCAGATATGCATTTACCAAATTTTTCCATATTCTCAACACTATAGTCTCGTCTATATTCAAACCAATGTGTTATAGCTTTTAGTCTATTCGTTTTTAGCGTAACCATTTGTGCTGTTTCGTGATCAGATAGCCCCAGTGGAATTATTTCAGATTTTGTATGGCTTGTGTTAGTAGCAATTTGATCCAAACAAGCATTTTGACGGGTTGGCAATGTAATGTGAACCTGAAAATTATAACTTTCTAAAGTATTTAACAGTTCTTTTTTAATTGCTGAATTTTTAATAATATCAATGTTCCAGTCTCCACGTAACACAATTTTTTTTCTTTTAAATTCATCAGTAAGGTAATCTAGTAACTTGTCAAGTTTATAGAGAAATATACCTAATTGTGACTTGCTTTGGTCTGGCACCCTGTAAAGGCACACAATTACCATATTTAAACCAATTATTTCGATGCCACAACATTCAAAACAATATACTGATTTTATAGAAGGAGGTATGAACAAAGGTTTGGTTAAAAATGTTTTTTTTACCATGATACAGGTTCCGCCTCTACACTTATCACGACAAAAGGTATCAGCTAATTTAAAATTATTCAGTTTGATATTAGACTCGGCAACCTTCTTTACAAATGTTTCACTAAAACATAATATATCAACCTCCTTGTCACTGCTTGCTAATTCTGTTAAAGCTATTTCAATCATATCTAATTTACTACAAAGTCCCGCTATATTTTGGTGCAATATTCTTAATGCTCCTTGATTTGAATCTACAGTTAATACATTATTATTGGTTGCGACATTTTCACATGCTAAATTAGGAACGAAAACAGATTTTGTTGCAATCATCTATGCCCGTCATATTGACAGGATGATCGTTAGTATATGACAAATCTGATCGTATCTCGTTTTGTATGCCTTGTGATTCATTTAGTATTTAATTAATTTCTGAATTTAATTTATATGTAAGTAATCCCAACTTTGATGATTTTTGCCTATCTACGTATAATTCATTAATTTCTATAAATTTGCAGTTATCAAATTTCTTCACAAACATTTTTAATTCATAATTTAATTTTTTTATATTTATATATTTATTTTTTGACACATTCAATAGAAAGACTTTACAATTTCTTAATTTACACATTATATTATACAAGTTAGTAAGCAGTTTATAGGGATTATTGTCATGTTTTCCTATTGACAATACGACAACATCGTTTTTAGACACCGTTTTAGTAAAATTCTCTAAGTTACACAATATCTCATCCGAAGGGGCGTGAGGTTTTACTATTCCTTGTATATTGTAACTTTTACCAAATTTAAAGTTATTTTTGTTATTAAGACTCATCGACAAGCCTTTCACTTCTTCATCGCCAATTATGTGTATGTTATTTAGTTGTAGTTTTGCTGCTTGCTTTTCTGTCATTTTAACAATAGCCCTTTTATCCAATATTTGTTCCTTGTTTCCTCTATATTCATGTTTGTTTTCTACTATGTCAAACTTTGAGCTACTTTGTTCAATTGTAAAATCTAGCTTAGTTCTGTTTAAGCTGTTTCTAATATTTTTTTGTTTTTTCTTTGGTGTAGTTTTACAAATATCTGTTAATTTATTAATTCGAGTATCGTATGAGAATATAGTTTTCTTAAGGGCAGCATTTTCCGAAAGCAGGTTTATGATTTCATTTTCTGCAATCTCTAATCGTTCTTTCAATTCCAAGTTCTGATTTTGTAATATTTCCATGCGTTCAAAATTGTCAGATCTAACATTGGGACATTGGGACATTTCCTATACAAACTTGCAACCATGTGACCATTAATTGAAATCTTTGTATGTGACTAGTGCGGGAGGACCATAAAGTGTATCGTAATATACATTAATATGACGGACATCCATCCTGTACGCAAAAACCATTTCCTCTTTCCATAGTCATTCGGAGAAAATAAGAAAAAAATAAAACCGGCAAAGTCAGACAGACAGACAGACAGACGGACGGACGGACGGACGGACGGACGGACGGACGGACGGACGGACGGACGGACGGACGGACGGACGGACGGACGGACGGACGGACGGACGGACGGACGGACGGACGGACGGACGGACGGACGGACGGACGGACGGACGGACGGACGGACGGACGGACGGACGGACGGACGGACGGACGGACGGACGGACAGACAGACAGACAGACAGACAGACAGACAGACAGACAGACAGACAGACAGACAGACAGACAGACAGACAGACAGACAGACAGACAGACAGACAGACAGACAGACAGACAGACAGACAGACAGACAGACAGACAGACAGACAGACAGACAGACAGACAGACAGACAGACAGACAGACAGACAGACAGACAGACAGACAGACAGACAGACAGACAGACAGACAGACAGACAGACAGACAGACAGACAGACAGACAGACAGACAGACAGACAGACAGACAGACAGACAGACAGACAGACAGACAGACAGACAGACAGACAGACAGACAGACAGACAGACAGACAGACAGACAGACAGACAGACAGACAGACAGACAGACAGACAGACAGACAGACAGACAGACAGACAGACAGACAGACAGACAGACAGACAGACAGACAGACAGACAGACAGACAGACAGACAGACAGACAGACAGACAGACAGACAGACAGACAGACAGACAGACAGACAGACAGACAGACAGACAGACAGACAGACAGACAGACAGACAGACAGACAGACAGACAGACAGACAGACAGACAGACAGACAGACAGACAGACAGACAGACAGACAGACAGACAGACAGACAGACAGACAGACAGACAGACAGACAGACAGACAGACAGACAGACAGACAGACAGACAGACAGACAGACAGACGGACGGACGGACGGACGGACGGACGGACGGACGGACGGACGGACGGACGGACGGACGGACGGACGGACGGACGGACGGACGGACGGACGGACGGACGGACGGACGGACGGACGGACGGACGGACGGACGGACGGACGGACGGACGGACGGACGGACGGACGGACGGACGGACGGACGGACGGACGGACGGACGGACGGACGGACGGACGGACGGACGGACGGACGGACGGACGGACGGACGGACGGACAGACAGACAGACAGACAGACAGACAGACAGACAGACAGACAGACAGACAGACAGACAGACAGACAGACAGACAGACAGACAGACAGACAGACAGACAGACAGACAGACAGACAGACAGACAGACAGACAGACAGACAGACAGACAGACAGACAGACAGACAGACAGACAGACAGACAGACAGACAGACAGACAGACAGACAGACAGACAGACAGACAGACAGACAGACAGACAGACAGACAGACAGACAGACAGACAGACAGACAGACAGACAGACAGACAGACAGACAGACAGACAGACAGACAGACAGACAGACAGACAGACAGACAGACAGACAGACAGACAGACAGACAGACAGACAGACAGACAGACAGACAGACAGACAGACAGACAGACAGACAGACAGACAGACAGACAGACAGACAGACAGACAGACAGACAGACAGACAGACAGACAGACAGACAGACAGACAGACAGACAGACAGACAGACAGACAGACAGACAGACAGACAGACAGACAGACAGACAGACAGACAGACAGACAGACAGACAGACAGACAGACAGACAGACAGACAGACAGACAGACAGACAGACAGACAGACAGACAGACAGACAGACAGACAGACAGACAGACAGACAGACAGACAGACAGACAGACAGACAGACAGACAGACAGACAGACAGACAGACAGACAGACAGACAGACAGACAGACAGACAGACAGACAGACAGACAGACAGACAGACAGACAGACAGACAGACAGACAGACAGACAGACAGACAGACAGACAGACAGACAGACAGACAGACAGACAGACAGACAGACAGACAGACAGACAGACAGACAGACAGACAGACAGACAGACAGACAGACAGACAGACAGACAGACAGACAGACAGACAGACAGACAGACAGACAGACAGACAGACAGACAGACAGACAGACAGACAGACAGACAGACAGACAGACAGACAGACAGACAGACAGACAGACAGACAGACAGACAGACAGACAGACAGACAGACAGACAGACAGACAGACAGACAGACAGACAGACAGACAGACAGACAGACAGACAGACAGACAGACAGACAGACAGACAGACAGACAGACAGACAGACAGACAGACAGACAGACAGACAGACAGACAGACAGACAGACAGACAGACAGACAGACAGACAGACAGACAGACAGACAGACAGACAGACAGACAGACAGACAGACAGACAGACAGACAGACAGACAGACAGACAGACAGACAGACAGACAGACAGACAGACAGACAGACAGACAGACAGACAGACAGACAGACAGACAGACAGACAGACAGACAGACAGACAGACAGACAGACAGACAGACAGACAGACAGACAGACAGACAGACAGACAGACAGACAGACAGACAGACAGACAGACAGACAGACAGACAGACAGACAGACAGACAGACAGACAGACAGACAGACAGACAGACAGACAGACAGACAGACAGACAGACAGACAGACAGACAGACAGACAGACAGACAGACAGACAGACAGACAGACAGACAGACAGACAGACAGACAGACAGACAGACAGACAGACAGACAGACAGACAGACAGACAGACAGACAGACAGACAGACAGACAGACAGACAGACAGACAGACAGACAGACAGACAGACAGACAGACAGACAGACAGACAGACAGACAGACAGACAGACAGACAGACAGACAGACAGACAGACAGACAGACAGACAGACAGACAGACAGACAGACAGACAGACAGACAGACAGACAGACAGACAGACAGACAGACAGACAGACAGACAGACAGACAGACAGACAGACAGACAGACAGACAGACAGACAGACAGACAGACAGACAGACAGACAGACAGACAGACAGACAGACAGACAGACAGACAGACAGACAGACAGACAGACAGACAGACAGACAGACAGACAGACAGACAGACAGACAGACAGACAGACAGACAGACAGACAGACAGACAGACAGACAGACAGACAGACAGACAGACAGACAGACAGACAGACAGACAGACAGACAGACAGACAGACAGACAGACAGACAGACAGACAGACAGACAGACAGACAGACAGACAGACAGACAGACAGACAGACAGACAGACAGACAGACAGACAGACAGACAGACAGACAGACAGACAGACAGACAGACAGACAGACAGACAGACAGACAGACAGACAGACAGACAGACAGACAGACAGACAGACAGACAGACAGACAGACAGACAGACAGACAGACAGACAGACAGACAGACAGACAGACAGACAGACAGACAGACAGACAGACAGACAGACAGACAGACAGACAGACAGACAGACAGACAGACAGACAGACAGACAGACAGACAGACAGACAGACAGACAGACAGACAGACAGACAGACAGACAGACAGACAGACAGACAGACAGACAGACAGACAGACAGACAGACAGACAGACAGACAGACAGACAGACAGACAGACAGACAGACAGACAGACAGACAGACAGACAGACAGACAGACAGACAGACAGACAGACAGACAGACAGACAGACAGACAGACAGACAGACAGACAGACAGACAGACAGACAGACAGACAGACAGACAGACAGACAGACAGACAGACAGACAGACAGACAGACAGACAGACAGACAGACAGACAGACAGACAGACAGACAGACAGACAGACAGACAGACAGACAGACAGACAGACAGACAGACAGACAGACAGACAGACAGACAGACAGACAGACAGACAGACAGACAGACAGACAGACAGACAGACAGACAGACAGACAGACAGACAGACAGACAGACAGACAGACAGACAGACAGACAGACAGACAGACAGACAGACAGACAGACAGACAGACAGACAGACAGACAGACAGACAGACAGACAGACAGACAGACAGACAGACAGACAGACAGACAGACAGACAGACAGACAGACAGACAGACAGACAGACAGACAGACAGACAGACAGACAGACAGACAGACAGACAGACAGACAGACAGACAGACAGACAGACAGACAGACAGACAGACAGACAGACAGACAGACAGACAGACAGACAGACAGACAGACAGACAGACAGACAGACAGACAGACAGACAGACAGACAGACAGACAGACAGACAGACAGACAGACAGACAGACAGACACACACAGACAGACAGACAGACAGACAGACAGACAGACGGACAGACAAGAAAGTGATCTTATAATGGTTCCTTTTTTACCTTTTGAGGTGCGGAACCCTAAAAATACTTTGGTGCTTTCACACCACAGTTACTTTTTGTGGGCCACCATGATGAAACACGATAGCAATTAGGTGATCATTTAATTTACTTTTGTGAACCCTTATTTTAACCAACATTCGAAAGAGGAGGTACTCAATTTGATTGTTTTTTTTTATGTTTGTTACCTCAGAACTCCGTCAATTATTAACCGAATTGGATTTTTTATTTAAGCGAGTATATTGCCGGTTTTATCCCATTGTAACTTAATTGAATTTTTATGACTATTTCCAGTGATATAGACATTAACACATCAAACTTGGTACAGAAAATGAATTGGCTCATCTTGGCGGACTGATAGTGCGGCATTTGAAATCGACTTTTTGATTTTGTAAACGATAAAGGCTCCTCCCCGCATATGGTAATATCCCTGTGTCGCGCGGGTTTTACAAACATACATATCACAGACAGAATTACACCCAGATTCGTAACATAGTCTATGGATCAAAGAATAGGGAATATGCATGATTTTTTAAAATATTTTTAATTCACTGATTACATCCATTTAACACAATGAAATAATACTGAAAGTGTTCAAATTAAGCTAAAAAAAATATAGTTTTAGCATTGAAAAATATGAAGTTCTAAAACGCTGCCAAATTTTCGCGCACGTTTGTGACTTCACAGTGCACCGCACGTTCTCCACAGATTAAATCTTTTTATTAGAAATAGTACGTATTCGTACAAAAGTGCACAGTATTTCTATAAAAAAGTTTTATTCTGTGGAGACCGTGTGGTGCCCTGTGACGTCACTTTCTAATTGACAAGTGGTGATGTGTTTTGCAAATTAAAATTTCCCATGCTTTTTTTGCATTTTAATTTGCATTTAGCAAGCTAAAATGGCAGTGGGCTGGTCCCATATGACGTAGAACAGATAATCGTTGGAGTAGTCAAGTTCTAGAGCGGAGACCACGGCTCGGCAAACGTAGTGTTGGAAGCCCTCCAGCACGTTGGAGTGATGATATACGTAAGGTGACTGGCAGCAGTTGGAAACAAATAGCTGAAGATTGAGCTCAGTGGTGTGCCATAGAAAAGGCCTGTGTAGACATAGGCCTTTTCTAGAGTTTTATAGTAGTTTTTCAGGCAGCAATAACCCAATGGATAAGGTGTCAGACTGGCGATCGAGAGGTCGTGAGTTCTATTCCTACCCCACCCGTTGCACTACTGACGTGAACCCACTCCAGATACAAGCATATTTAGCTTAGTTGGAGGGGTTAACAAGAATATCAGTAATGTGCAACCCACATTGCAAGTAATCTTTTTTACAAAAAAAAGTCCACTAGAGCAGTGGACGGAAATTGGCTGATTGGACGATTAAAGGTGTGAATGTTTTTTAGCTTATTGATCAAATTTTAAAAGTCTTATTCTTTTGTGGGTCGATTTAAATGTAGACCGTTGCGAGGGAATCCGTACAATAATTATTCAACTTTGATTCATTACATGACCAAAGGTCTCATCTACCTGTTGAAAAGTGTTTCTTATCCTTAACTTGTAACTAAAACCACCTAAAGTAATAAAATTGCGGGTAACTGGAAAGAAATATCAGCAAACATAGCATCTGAGATATCTTTGTATATCTCGGAACGTAAGACATAAGATGAATGCAACAAATTTCAGATACTGTAGAAAGTAAGTTTGAGAGCTGCTGCGGAGAATTGCAAAAAGTGGCATCAGAATTATCTTCCAGATTCTTAGGATTTGTGTTCACAGGCATACTATAATAGTGTCAGTAAACTTAGCTGTCACAAAATTATGAGTTTATGGTTTTGTGTAAAAGATGTTATTAATCCATTAGGTAGTAAGTCTATTTACATATATTTTAGGATTTATGGGACAATTCCTCACTTACATTTATTTATGGAGGCACAGAATTAAAATAAAACTAGGTTGTAAAGAACACTTGTATTTTTTTAATGTTTAATTGTAAGGGTGTATAGGACAATTTTTAATGACGATGTTCTTTACCTCCACATTTTTGAGGTGACTTATAGTAACCACCCAAGGTGGTATAAGACAATTGATAAGTTGTATGTATTTTAAGTCAAAACATTTTTTTATACTTTGCTTTACAACCAAAATGAGTACACTTTGGTAGCAAAATGTGATTTACGTCCATATTTCCACGGTAAACTTTGTTTATCGTGTCATATTATGTGGGTCATAAAGGCATTTTTTCTGCAAATTTCGTTGAACGGAATATTCGATACCTCTGGGCTCAAAGGTCGTAAAGGACAAATGGCGACTATTTAGGAGAAGCAAAAAACGAAAAAAATATTTTTATTTTTCCTCTCGCAGTTTTGAGCTTTTGAAATGAAACCCAGGAAGAAACTGATTAGAATTTATAGTATTTTCTAAAGCAATGTTGAAACTTGAATGTTGAACCCGAATGCTTTATTTACCGAGATAGATTTCCTTTACGACCATAAATTAATAAATTAATGTTTCTTACACTCCTAAAATGTTCATCCTATGTCACTACATAAGAGCGTAAATCCACTTTACTGCACAAAACTGAATAAAATAAGGTAATGATCGACAAATGTAATAACTTTTAGGTTTTTAAAGGATCACTCGTTCAGGTATTCTGTAAGAAACAATTAATAATTAAACTTAAGCATTAATCGAATTGTGTAATGTTGTATGTAATTATGTGCATACTATTGTATTTTTAACCCCGATGCAAAAAGAAGGAGTGTTATAAATGTGACGTGTGTATCTGTGTGTATGTGTGTGTTTGTCTGGGGCATCGTAGCACCCAAACGGATGAACCGATTTTAATTTATATTTTTTTTGTTTAATAGGTGTCTCAATCGGGTGTTCTTAGCTTTTCATGCATACCTTCGCATTAATAAGAATTCGTTCAGCCGTTTTAAGAATTTGAGCTTTTTTCTATCTCATAATCATCATCATAATATCTTCATTTGATCACTATGAAATTCAGTATCGTCTTATATCAATGATAATTATTGTAAAAACATGGTAGCTTTGACCTGATGCTGGGGCATCTACTGTGATTTGCAGAATAGTCTACTCCTGACCATTAATTTTTTTGCTTGGCCCTTATCTTATCTCTTCTTGACTCTTTAATTTAGTTTTACTTCTTTCTTTAATCAACGTGATGATGATCTATTTACTCCTCCTTTTTTTTGTTCACACAACGGAACATCTCACAGTAGCTTTCCGAAGGAAAACATCGTTAAGAAACCAACAAACCGGCATGGTGGTAGGACACTATCTAGTATCCGCCTGGCCAGCTACCACCCTCAAGTTAGAAAATCTGTCACCTTACATCTAATGTGTTCCGGCAGCTATCCTTGAGAGCCAGTCCCTATTCTAGGCCTTGCGTGCTTGCCATCATCGACCGCATCATCACTTACCAACAGGCGAGATAGTGGTCAAACGCTAGCCTATAAGATATGTATAAAAAAAACATTCTCCAAGGATCAAATTGCAAAGTTAAGTTTGTCCTTTAACCTAGTTTGAGAAGTTGGTAGGGAAGCCTCGGTGGGCGAGTCCAACTTGACTTGGCAGGTTTTAGTTACGTCGAAAGTTTTCCTCAAAAGCTTCAGACATATTGAGAGACAAAAGAGAATAGATATTCAAACGTTTTACACTAATGGATGACCATCAAAAATTCACAAATAAAATTGTGTGGCGGCCTCAAGTAGATGTATCTTATAAAGTACAGTAGGGTTGGAACATAGAATGAGCTTTAGCGATTTAAAACATTTCAAGAGGTAAATTAAGCTGGCTAGGTGTGATTTGAAGTGGGTGGGATAGGGTATTAAGGAAATAACAAAATATACGAGTAGTTAGATAATATAATCAAGTAAGTAAACAAACATAATATTAAATAGGATAGCTTAGAAACTTATTAATTTATGATTGTAGAAATCGAAAACACCGACTTCACATGCCGCAATAGCCAAAGTACTAGCTTGTTATACCTAATCATGTCATCAAAGTATACAAATTTGCTGATATTGTTTATCTCCATATCTCCGGAAATAATAATCAGATCTCGATAAAATGTGAAAGTGAACAAACAGAAGGCATAATCTCTCAAACAAAAAAATATTTTTTCAAATCGGTTAAGTATTGTCGGAGTTCTGAGGTAACAAACATTAAAAAGAAAGACGTGTGGCACTCGGAGACTGCCGCGGTAAAGCTATTGCATAGCATTTTTTATTGATGCAGTATTTTTAGGATTCCGTAGTCAAATGGCAAAAAACGGAACCCTTATAGATTCGTCATGTCTGTCTGTCTGTCTGTCCGTCCGTATGTCACAGCCATTTTATTCCGAAACTGTTAAGACAACAGAATTGAAACTTGGTAGGTAGATGTATTCTAGGTTGTTTGTTAATCCTTAAAGTAATGATTAACAAACCTATCAGGTATCCTACTAACTTATTGTATCAAGACACTAGGGTCCTAACTGTAAGGCAGCTATCAATTTTGAACACGATTCTACGCAAACATAAGTTAATGCCTTATAATCCTGAATTAGATATTGATAGTCGACGGCGTAATCGTGTTTGCACAACTACCTCCTGTCGTACATCGCTGGCTGCAAGACACTTTGATGTCCTTAGCTCTAGGCTCTACAACAAGTTAAACGCTATCCTTCACATATATCCTCTCACATACTACGAAGTTAAAAACTCTATAAAAACATATCTATTAGATCTAAATTATGGAGAAACAGAAAATATATTAAGGTTCTGTTTTTAAATTCAAAATTCAAATTTTAAATTATCATATCACCTAGCATATTAGAAAGATCTTGGACAAACACACACACACACACACACACACACACACACACACACACACACACACACACACACACACACACACACACACACACACACACACACACACACACACACACACACACACACGCGCAAGTTCTTTATTTTAGATTTCTAATCATTTGCATATATTTCTTAACTAATTGTGTCTTTTAAATGTAGTTATCTAAATAATGTGTATGTACATTATGTCATAGCTATCTAACGGAGGGCGATGGTGTCTGTAACACAGTTTTATAACTTCTACGGACACCAACAAACTTATAGAGTATAAATAGTCACTAAGTACATAATCACCTATCTTAAGTTTCTAAGGCACATGTATTTAAAGTCAATAAAGAATTATCTTATCTTATCTTATCTTATTCTATGAACCGCTTTCCGATTATTATACAAAAATAAAAAATATAAAAGTTTAAGGGGGGGGCATCCCATACATAGAACTGAAACAAACAAAAAAATTTTTCTTCAAACCTATACGTGTGGGGGTGTCTATGGATAGGTTTTCAAAAATAACATTGAGGTTTCTAAAATCATTTTTTCTCAAAGTCAATCATTTGAAAGATAAGCGCGTCTAAAGTGGTAAAATGTGTGTCCCCCCTCTAACTTTTAAAGTATGGGAGTGAAAAATCGAAAAAAAAAATATGCTTTAGATCTCAATAAAAACTAACAATGAAAATTGGTTTGAACGAGATACATTCAGCAGTTTTAGAGATATGGCGACCGCAAAGACTTTTTTTTCATAGTGTTTGTATCAAAAACAAAGTTAATTTTGTAGTTGCGAAAAATCATAGTTATGGAATACTTAACTGTGTTATGGAACCCTACGAGTGCGAGTCCGACTTGCACTTGGCCAGTTTATTATTTTTCTTTGATATTAATTCAAGTTACACTTTTTGAGCGTGATGACCGATATGAAAACAATTTTTTTTCTTTTATTAAATAAATTAGAAGTGAGCTACTTTTAATATCGCTCATTTTAATATCAAAAATTTTGGTTATCTTTATAGCAGTATTATATATAAATTAACAAAACAAAAAATAATACTGCATTTGTGTAAATAATAATAAAATGTTTGTATATAGAGTACTCACTCATTTTCTTTCACTATTTTTTTGTGACTTTCTTCATTAATAAATGCACTTTGTTTATTCATATTTACAGATAGAGACAGAGGACAGATATTCACTGTTGCACATACATGATAAATACCTATACACCTATCTGTGTCACGGCTACATGTATGGAGGCAGTGAGTGTTTAACAAGGAGGAATTATGTAAAGTTCCGAGGACTTGTTCACCCTTGACTTAATTTGAAAATAGAATTCGGAATTTATATTTGAAAAAGGAACGAGAAGACAAAATCAAAATTAGCCGGTCCGAGGGGTATATAAGTGGTTAGGGGAGCTCCCCTACATGTGAAGTGGGGATGAAATCCGATATATGGCGTTGTACACCGTTAACACACGCAAGTGTTTCATTTTGCATTTTTACCTATATCAAGTTTTAGTAGTTAGGCATTACATACAGTAATATAATTAAAGATCCGATAGATGGCGTTGTACACCGTTAACACACGCAAGTGTTTCATTTTATCAAGTTTTACCATTAAATTGAATGATGTGTGAAACCAAACACGACCTTATCTCTATTAGGCTAAGGCTCAAAAATGAGGTTCGTTGGGGTGTATGTTAGGTTTTATTTTCTTTACGGAATTTCTGGATTCGATCTCCACGCTCAAGGCCCGCGATAGAAGCTATGCAATAGTTTAAAAATAAAAAATACAGTTGAATTGAGAACCTCCTTCTTTTTCGTGAAGTAGATTAAGATCCGACATCACGTGCAGAGCGAGTCAGTTTCAGTAGCATGTTTTAGGTGTTTATCTGGAGAACCAGAGATAGATCTACTCGTGAGATCTAAATTAAATTGTATAATAAAAACTAGCTTCTGCCCGCGGCTATACCCATGAAAAAAGAATCATTCATATCGATTCACAATTGGCGGAGGAATCGCGTAACATCCAGACAAATATTATGAAAACATTTGTAACTCTGTCACTCTATATCTGTTTGTTACCTCATCACGCCGAAACGAACGATCCGATCTTACTGATATTCAACAAGGAGAATCTTAATAGAACGAGGATGATTATAACTCAGATCACACAAATGTCGATTGACTGAGCTTTACAGTAATACATTTCTTGGTGTTCGTGAGTCGCGGGTAGACGTAGTATCAACTAGTATTTATTTTAAAAAACCTACCGATAAATTAGATATAATAGAATATAGATATTTGGGTTTTAGCAAAACAACGTTTGCAGGGTCAGCTAGTTAGATATATATCTGTAATATAGATAAATTAGATATATATCTATAATATAGATAAATTAGTTTTATATCTATAATTAGATATATATCTGTAATAAGATATAATATTAGATTTTAGATAAATTAAGAACCTCCTCCTCTTTGGAAGTCCAAAAAATAGAGATCGCTGATCTAATATACTTTGAACTGAAACATAATCTTGTCCCTCAGCGGTAACAAAACTGTCCCGTTTCTTTCATTGTGTTTTACGTAAGTGACTCTCACATTGTGAAAATACAGTATTGTCCTCATGAATATGTAAATGTTTGAGTTTTAGCAATTAGGTCAGAGGTTCTTTTGTTAGGATGGGAATACCTCTTTTATTGTAATCCTTACTAGTTATATAAGCAACTCTATGTATGTAGGTACTGTTCTCGTTTGAATTACATCATATTTATTATTAGAAATTTGATGTTAAATTGAAACATTTATTACATCGCCGCAATGTTTTCCTTCATCTATCGCATTTCGCATTACAACTGGTGCTGATTGGTGGATATGATGTATTATGACATTTAGGTCTAGCTGTAATTGGCGGACGCTTCCGCAACCATATTTGTATAGATGCTTATGTGTCATGTCAACTGCTGTCATAGATAATCTACATCATTGAATATCAATGTAACTATGTTTGCCTGTGCACTCCTAAACTATTCTTCCGATTATTATGAAATTTTGGCACAGAATAATGAATAGTACAACTTTGGTTAGTTGTTTTGTGTAAGCCTGTGAAGGTTATGCGTCCTAAACAATCAGCCAATAGCGTAAAACAACGATCAAGATCGCGGGGAGCAGTTTGGTATTATAAAAAGAAAATAGGTTTAGTGAAATTTGTTACGGCTGTATTCCTGAAGATTTTGAGGAACGCATAGCAGTAGATTAGACACTAACTTATTGGTTTTAATAGTACTAATTTAATTAAATAGTTTGATGATGGGATGGTTGGGAGCGGAACAATATCTAGTAACTTGCTCCAAGCCGATCTCACCTGTTAGTGGTTATCCTGCTGGATAACGGACGAGGCGACGGCGATCGACTGATGGCGGGATATCCATCATAAACTCGTAGCTAACCAAATAGAACAGACCGGTGTTAGGCAGCAGCGATACCGGTGAGAGTAGCTACGCACTGCGATTGCCAACCCGCCTGCTCAACGTAGCAATTATAAGCAAAACCTCCAATGGGAAGTCTGAACGAACCACGGCTCCCAGTTCCCGGCCGCCCTGCTATATTCGCAAGGTGGCTGGCAACAGGAGCTGGACGAGAGTAGCCGAGGATCGTGCTCAATGGCGTGAAATTGGAGAGGCCTATGTCCAGCAGTGGACTAGTATAGGGTGTAAATGATGAATTCACTAATTTTGATACTACGCTACTGAGCTGCATCTCTACACTGCATTAGTGAGCATCGCAGATATATATATACAATATTGTATATATATATCTGCGGTGAGCACTGTGAGACCTTATATTGTTGTTTGTGAATATAGGGGCTAGTTAGATAAAAATATAGTATCCAGATGACTTGCCGGCATTAAAAAATATCTTATGTCTATTATTTCTTACTAATATTGGCTATCTGTATGCAATATTTCTGCCAAATCTGCCAAGCCGTTTAACCGTGAAGAGGTAACTAGAAACATGAAAGCTGATTTTCCTGCATTTACACGGATAAAAGGTATTTTGGTGCAAGCTTTATTCAGTCGCAAAATTGGTTTTTTGGATGCTTGTAGGTCTGAGGAACCACGCAAAATCGACTAAGCGAATTAAGATGAATCTTGAAAGGACCTGAATACCCTACGTCAGACGCGGGCGAAGCCGCAGGATACAGCTAGTTTGTAATATAGGGTGCGTGATTCCACGGATTATCACACGCACGGCGACGACCACGCACAGCCATGACGCACCTTTTTACCTTCATATACCCGCCACAAATTTGCACTTTCGCAAACGTCACTCTTCCCACAATGCGCTGGTGCATGCATGTCTCTCTGTAATATTAATACACACTGTAAGCACATGAGTAAAGACTTATCTTTACTCATGTGCTGTAAGCAGTGAGCTGACTAGCTAGCTAGTTTTTGAGACCTGATTATGTCATTTTTAAATCAGGAAACAATGTCAGCTTACCGTTTGAGTAAAAAAGTAGTAATGTCACTCAGTAGACACGACCTACCATTAAAACCCAGTAACTTTTACAGCTCACTCGCTTAGGACATTAAACCTGTCACAGTCACGTAGCTACAACGTACCAGCTTATTTTACAACTCTACTATAAATTTCTGCCGTAACGATTACAATGTACATTTGTGACTGATTTTATAGAAGTTAGAGGTAATGCATTCGTGGGACTGTTACTTTTTATATACATGTTGCGCCTCACGGCTTTGCCCACATTAAAGAGTACTTTAGATCCTGCTTTACTCTATTAGCCATCTGTTTTAAATTTCTTGTTCCTGTGTTTTTGTAGAACCGGGTAGAACCGGGTTCATGCCTTAATACCTAGTCCTGGAGTAGCCAGGTAGTTTGAGTGCCCAGTGGCGCAGTGGGAGAAAGATCGGCTTTGACATCAGAGGTCCAACAACCCCCGCATGGTGGTAGGACACTATCTAGTGTCCGCCTGGCCAGCTACCACCCTCAAGTTAGAAAGTCTGTCGCCAAAAACATCTAATGTGTTCCAGCAGCTATCCTTGAGAGCCAGTTCCCATTCTAGGCCTAGCGTACTCACCCTCTTCGACCGCATCATCACTAAACAATAGGTGAGATAGTGGTCAAACGCTAGCCTATAACATAGTGGGTTCTATTCCTGCCGTGTTCTAATGGATATTTATCTATAAAAAGAGTAAAGTGCACGTTTCACGCTGGGCTGAAAAGTAGAAACTGGTTAGGTAACATCCTCTGAAGATGAACATCGCGAAGGACGCTCATCCTCGTCCCTCACTGAAGACAATGTGAAAAATGTCTAAGATATTGTATTGGAAGATCAAAGAGTGACCATCAGGTATGTAGGCGAGGTCACAAGGTTCTCGTATGGCAGCGTTTAAGTCTCGTAACCTCAAATCAATCAATAGGTGGTTGCAGGTGTAATAGCTCATCTAGTGAAATGCGTAAGTATTTGATGTTTCAAGTTTTAATGAAAGATGGACAGACGCAGATAGAATAGATTGCTGACTAGATTAAATCAATGATGGGCAGTTAATTTAAAGCTTTGATCTGGTTGTGTAATGTGGTTAGTAGAAAAGGTAATGAAATGAATTTTGTCGGCGTTGAAGATAAGAAGTTACAATCATTCAAATGTAGAATTCGAATTATACGATTTATTATTTATACACACTTCATTACATTTCAAACGGGCAGTATTTTAAAACGACAACTTCCTAGATGGAGATTAATTAGTTAATTAAATAACCTGTTATATTATCACCTACGGAATGATAATTAGTTTACGCTCCTTGTATTTTGTCTTTAAAACGTTAAGCTTTTAATGTTACACCTTCAACCTAGCTTAGTAGGACAATTTCATCTTAGTCCGAAGTTCCTAGTACAAACAACATCATTATTAAAGGAGGCCAGGTTTTAGTGCGCCAGTTTGATGGACAATAAAGCTCTACAGCAGAATAATTCCTCTGGCAGTCGTAGGAATTCAATTTGAAAGTTGTAACATGTGGGCAGCAAAATGACTTAAGTAACTAGGTAGATTGAGTTTTCGCGGGAACGTGGAAAAGTGTGGGTAATATCAATGTATTTTTTTATAAAACTTGTGTTCTTTCGCGAGTTAATGTGTAATAAATGTGGATTATTTAGCATTAAGTGCCGGTGAATGTGTGTGAGTGTAGGAAAACAACACAATTTTAAAAACATGCTATTTGCATTCTCACCAAAATTCCATTGAAAACCTTCAGTAAAGTCCACATTTTTACTGAGGGTATGACTTGGATTAGACTATGGACTTCAACTTGACCTGAGATATGACTTTAACCCACCTTTATGACTTGAATTCTCAATAACTTGAAAAATGTTAATACTTGACACTGGCTAAATAAACTAATCATGTGGAGCCATAACTAAATTTAAAAAACTGGTCAAGTGCGAGTCAGCATCGCGTTTCTTATCGCACACTTAGGGAGGGTTCCGTACAATACGAAACATAACAGAGTTTCAACCAGTTTCAAATATTTGATTAATTGATATTACCAAGAATATGTGGTTTGGTCGCGATCTAGAAAGACGGGGCTCGTTAACGAGCGCCATCTATGTCATTTTGCCGAAACTAATTAGATATATGGCGTTTAAAAACACGTTTTTTGTATGGGGACCCCCTTTAATTTTTAACTTTATTTTGTTTTTAGTATTTGTTGTTCTAGCGGCAACAGAAATAAACTATCTGTGAAAATTTCAACTGTCTAACTATCACGGTTAATGAGCTATATAGCCTGGTGACAGACGGACAGACAGACAGACAGACGGACAGCGGAGTCTTAGTAATAGGATCCCGTTTTACACTTTGGGTACGGAACGCTAAAAAAAAAAACTAGGTAGATTTGAAATGCATTTATCATCAACATCATTATTAACAGCCAGTAGGCCAACTCCGAAATGACACATCCGAAAATTCGGGCCCTACCGAAACACGACCGAATTTGCCGATGACCTACTACGAAAACGTTCGGCTATTTTTGAAATAAAATTACGATAAAACTCTTGTCATTTTATCGGTCGGGATTTTTTCATTTAGTAGGGTTTACGATACAACAAAATTTCAAATGAATTTCGGTCGGACTGAATGAAAAGCTGAAACCGACCAACCGAATCGAATGTGATTCGTAGTAGGAAACGCCCGATAATTTCGGCCGATACTTCGGATTAGCACTTCGGAGTAGGCCTCCAGTATTCGTCCGCTGTTGGACATGGTGGTAGGACATTATCTAGTGTCCGCCTGGCCAGCTACCGCCCTCAAGTTAGAAAATCTGTCGCCAAATATCTAATGTGTTCCGGCAGCTATCCTTGAGAGCCAGTTCCAATTCTATGCCTAGTGTGCTTACCATCTTCGACCGCATCATCACTTACCAACAGGTGAGATAGTGGTCAAACGCTAGCTAGCTCCTGTGGCATGCCACTGAGCTCGATCTTCAGCTCTTTGTTTCCAATCGCTGCTTGCGTAGGTATATCATCGCTTAAAAGAAATGCATTTATAAAATGAACAAATATTTTCATTGCCCTGTGATAGTGATGTACAATAATTGCCAAAAATATCTAAGAAGATATTTAAGCTCGTCACACGTAGCTATAATAATATTAAAGGTAATATTGCTATATTTTACTTATAATTTTAAAACATATCTAGTGCTAGTGGGTTCAGTGCGTCTGTACGCTTAAGCAGTTTTTCTCGCACTTAATCCATTTAGTTATATAATTCTACGATTTTTTTTCAAAAAATGATTTTTAAAATCTAGAAACTTCATTTTGATGAGCCCATGGTCTAATAAAAATTGTAACGTAAATGGCTTTATAAGTTTTATGCAAATCAACGCACATTATAATATAAAAATCATTAATAACCGTAGCACCTTTTAGCATAATATGAGTAATGACCTCGTATAATATTTTATGCAATAAATCATTATTTTCTTTAAAAAGCTACCTCGCATTTCTTCAAAGCAATCTCATGTGACTAAATAAATGAAATACTCGTAGTTTTTAAATAATAAAGCAGCATCGTGAGTGGAGTGGATCTTTCAACACTTCATTTGTCTAGAATGTGAGCTAACTTTCAATTATTTTTGATGGAAAAGTACCAAGATAAAATTTTTATTATGATTCAGATCTAAATGCATACTTTGTAATGTCTTGTATTTTGTCCAACTTTAGAAAAAGGGGGAGATACTCTATCTACTACATTATATTTACATAAAATTGCAGGTGCAGTGCTATGACTGACAGTTGAACTTTTAAGTTGTTGATAATGATGAACATTGAACATACCAAATGAAACACGAGTTTTAGCGGTATACAACGCAATCTTTTAGATTTGTCTGATTGAGCCGATTTTACCCGAACGAGCGCGTGAGACAAACCTTAAAGTATTCCGGTAGCATTAGCCAATGAAATCGAGAGTCAGATTATTGGTACGTTTACACGCTTGCCAAGCCTTGGCAAGGATCGACAATCGCAAGCATGTAAAAAGGGCGTTTGGCTTGGCTTGCGTGGGCTTGTGCCTGCTTGCTTCCGATCCAGTCGAGTGTCGGTTTTTTTTCGCAGATCAAAGGGCGTTTGCGGAAAGCGCTTGCGATGCATTTACATGTTGGTCCGCGTTTAGTAGCCATTGTGATCTCACGGCGAGTACACGCTTGCTTGATTTTACAAAAAAAAAAAAAAAAATTAGTTGCTGGTTGCTGGTCGAATGAGGAGAGTCTTTTGTTTCTGGAACATTACCAAATGGAACCATGCATCTGGAATTTTTTATTTCACTTTGCTTACATTTCAAATAAAAGTACGTTAAACCAAATGCAATAGCCGTCACAAGTTCGGTGTCCGCCATGCTTGGATGTATATTGCAGACTGACGCATTCACAAGCGTATAAACGCCTTTCAAACTTCATTTCAAACGCCAAACGAGATTTGTGGAGGCTTGGGACTGTTTGCAGTTTGCCAAGGCTTGGCAAGCGTGTAAACGTACCTATAGGAGCGAGATAGTGGCCAAACACTATATTGTCAAATATTTAAATAAACTGGCCAAGTGCAAGTCGGACTCGCACTCGACTCGACTATTCTGTAACTAGGATTTTTCGCAACCATAAAATTTACTTTGTTTTTCATAGTGTTTGTATGAAAAACAAAGTTATATTTGCGGTCGCTATATCTCAAAAACTACTGACTGTATCTTGTTCAAACAAATTTTCGTTGAAAGTTTTGATTGAGATCTACGGAATATATTTTTTCTAAATTTTTTCACTCCCTTACTTTAAAAGTTAGAGGGGGGGACACACATTTTGCCACTTTAGACGCGCCTATCTTTCAAAATGATTGACTTTGAGAAAAAAAAGGTTTTAGGAACCTCAATGTCAGTTTAAAATACCTATCCTTAGACAACCCCACACGTATAGGTTTGAAGTAATTTTTTTTTTGTTTCAGTTCTAAGTATGGGATACCCCTTAAACGTTTATATTTTTTATTTTTGTATAAAAATAGGAAAGCGGTCTACAGAATACATCTACCTACCAAGTTTCAATTCTGTAGTCGTAATAGTTTCGGAATAAATTGGCTGTGACATACGGACGGACAGACAGACAGACACACAGATAGACATGATTAATATAATGGTTCCGTTTTTTTTCCATTCGGCTACGGAACCCTAAAAAACCGTATTACAGCACAATCTATAAATAAATAAATAATAACTTATATAAAAGTCTGTAAGCTCATAACTATTGAAAAATATTTCAATTTCAAAAATTTTACCAGTTACTTTCAGAGAGTGTGGTATATTCATTGTCTGGTTTTGTACGTAGCAAGACACAAACGGTAGAATTTCCTTCCTGTTTCGAGAGACATGCCTCTGTGTCAAGGAATATGACGTTACGAGAACCGAAGTTTCACGAATAGCTTTGTACGTGGCTTTGGTACAACGAGATTAATGAAACTTAGGATCGAGCTTAATCAAATTGTAGTGATATTTCATCAGATAGAATCAAATGAAATATCGATAAGATTCTCATCTATAAAATATGTTATTGGACAAAATTTCACATTGTCTAAGTCTATATTATAATTTATGTGGAAGTCAGTTTGTTTATTTTTCAACCGACTTCCAAAAAGAAGGAGGTTCTCAATTCGTCTGTATTTTTTTTTGTGTGTATGTTACGCGATTACTCCGTCAATGATGTCCCGATTCGAATGATTCTTTTTTTTAAACGTACCCGTTTTCGAGATGGTCCTATTATAATTTCTTCGAGATCTGATAAGTATCTCCAGAGATATGACGATAAACGTCTCAAACTTGCTACTGAAATTGACTCGCGGGGCATGGAAGTCGGTTGTTTTAGTTCTTAAACTATCTTTATTATTGTTTGATAGGTTTAGCTTTGATTAAAACAGATTCGTTTAGCTGTTTGAAAATTATGAGCTCTTTTTTTTCAATTTTCATAGGTCTTTTCTATATGAACTCTTAATTCAGTGCATTTTCTATTTTTTGGTACATCAATTCTCAACTCCTCACCAACTCTGAGCAAGGATGTTCATGTTTAGGCTTATTGGAATGGTCTCCATGAACAGATTATACACAGATCGGTTAGGAGTGGTTAAAAAATAAGTATTATAATGGCCTATAAGCTTACCTCTAATAGTTATTATGAAATGTTTTATAGAACCAAAATAAGATTCACCACAGTATACACAATAGTACTTATCATGCACACCCACCTAGAAACGGTTTAGGGCAGAATTGATTTTTAAGTTCCATTCATCCGACGAGAAAGTTTCGAGACCTCCCCATTAGCAGTAAATATTTCTCCTTGTATTTTCGTACTAAAGCTTTACCTAAAATTATTAATCTAAACATGCTGACTAAGTAAGCCTGACTGTGTGTTTCAATACGTCAAAATGCAATGAGACCTATTTTTTGCGATTATTTAGGGATTTTATCTCAAACACTTTGACTTTAACCTAATATCATGAATCGGTGAAACTGGCCCTCAATGGTCAAATAAAAAAATATTTATTGCGAGTCCGTTTCGCACTTGGCCAGTTTATTAAATATTGATTGATAAAAGTGTGATATTAATGTATATTTATTGTAATGTACACTTAAAAATTTTATCTTATTACTATTATAAGGGGAACCTAAGACTCAATTTTTAGGTTTTCGACCCCAAAGAGTACCAACGGAACCCTGTTACTGAGACTTTGCTGTCCGTCCGTCCATCCGTCTGTCCGATTTTCATAGAGCTGTAAGGAAAATACTTGAAATTTTCATAGTTTATTACTATGGTCATTATAAAAAAAATACTTAAAAAATGTTTTCTTGATCGTATGAACCGTAATAGATAGAAACTCCACATTTTCAAAAAATATGTATTGCTATGGCCACTACAACAAAATATACTGTAAACTGAATAAAGTTAAAAATTAAAGAGGTTAAAGATCTTCCATTCTTACCTAGCCAGTAAAGGACCTTGCGTACTATTCAGTTGATATAAAGTTTATTTTGTCTCCGAAAATGTTACAAACAAAATTAAAAACCCATGTACTTAAATAAGTGTTACAAGTAAATGTGATTAACATACAAAACTTAATAAAGTTGTTAGACTTAAGTCATATATAACTTGGCTCATTCTGACGTTTCCATAGAGGTAAGTATTAAGTCGAGTACATGGATGAACCCTAACTCCTAACTAGGTTTCCCTGTATTTAGGAAATCAGTGTCTTTCCTGTCTTCGTCTCTCATTACAACTAAATCAATATCAATATAATAACTAAGTAAATCTCGTTTCGCTTAATTTAATCACAACTTTAAAACCTCTATGGGTAATATGGCATAGCTTATAAAAAAAAAAGCATTCTGAATGAGCACCGATGGTTTTGTGTAATTGAAATAGTTTGGAAAGAACGATAAAAACACAAAAAATGTTTCTCTGCTCCGACGGATGACTAGAGTTTACTCCTTAAGTACGATTGTCTTTAAATGCGTAATAGACCAAGAAAGTGAAAAAACGCATCTATTAAAATACTAAAAGCACGCATGTTTTTCAAATTCACTATATTAGCTGATAAAAGCTTCGACAACTAAGCACGCCGACAGAAACTGCCAATTAAGCCAATAAAAGCGCAAATTTCAAATGGTGCGCTCTAGTTGCTTTTTGTGTGACTGTGGGCAAGGTTCATCTACCTACAAAGTGGTTCCATTTAAATTTTATCAACATCTGATACGTATCTCTAGAGATATGACGATAACTCAAACTTACAATACCTTAAGTTTTTTTAATCAGTAAAGCTTTAATACATTAAAAATCCGAATACGAAATTCTTCCGACTTCTAATCTCCTAATTCGTATTTTTATTAAGGTCGCGTCAAGGAAAATTTAACTTATACTTCATCTCAAAGCCTTTCTTCAAATTTTGAAAGCAGCCTGAGCTTAATTTACCTTATTGCTGCCGTTATCATAAGGGTACATTTATATTTGGCGCATAGTTTATAAGGGTACGACTTCCTAGTAGGAGAGAATTTGATATTCCACTTGGGGATGTGTCAGACTTTTCTCATTATGTCTCTCAAATTTAAGTAACCTTGAGATATATAGATAGATATACACTTAACGTTGTACCTACTAGGTAGTATGGAACCCCCAGTCCAGAACAGATAATATGCCTCAGTGCGCGAGTCCGACTCGCACTTGGCTGTTCTTTTCATCCGATTTCCAACAAGAAGGAGGTTCTCAATTTGTCGCTATGTTTTTTTTTTGTGTGTGTCAGTTACGCGATTACTCCGTCAATTGTGAACCGATTCGAATGATTCTTGATTGATGGGTACGTTTTCGAAGTGGTCCCATTGTAATTTCATCGAGATCTGATAAGTATCTCCAGAGATATGACGATAAACGACTCAAACTTGCTACTAAAATCACTCATTGAAGTCGGTTGTTTTAGTTTTAAACTATCTTAATTATTTTAATCAGGGTTACCACGATCGTTTGGTCGAGCATGTCGTGCTGCAATAATAAACAGCGAACAAGGCGATTACAAAATATTGTAAGAGTATTCTTTTGTGTTTATAGAACATGAGACTACTCCAACAAAATAACAGTTATGAGATTTATTTTATGTACATACATGATGAAATACACGACCATATAATAAACATCCATATAATAAACAACTACTACATAAAGCAGTGGGCAGTGACTGGAAACAAACAGCCGAGGATCGGGCTCAGTGGCGTGACTTGGGAGAGGCCTATGTCCAGCAGTGGACTGATACCGACTGATTATGATGATGATGACTTACAGTAAACTGCTTTGTATAGAAAAAACTGCAAAGATATGACTGTAAGGATCTACAACAATATTCCGAAGGAAATCAGGGAGCTCCCTTACAATAATTTTAAAAGAAAATTGCAATGTCAGCTAGTCACAAATTGTTTCTACGACATAAAAGATTTTTTTGTTTTTCATGAGGAGCGCTGAAAATAGTTTGCTCTGACATAAGTATCTAATTTTATATAATTTAATCTTAATGTGAATATTCTTTTAATTACAATAATAACATATCACTTTTAACATTAATTTGAATGTAACAAATAAAATATATATGATAACATTAATTTAAATGTAACAAATATTTGCATGTCAATGTTTTGACGAAATATGCAGCACATATTTAATTTCAAACAGTGAATGAATGAATGATGAATGAAAGATTTATTTCCCAAAATATTAAACTAGTTTTTACATTAAGTCTTATATATATGAAACACGAATTAACCATCATTTGGGCACCCTGAAATTCCACACGAGGAAAATCCTGTGTTGTGGAATTTAGTAAGATTGGCACAAAGTACAGTACACAAAAAACAGTACTGAAATAATAAAATTTAAAAGGAACGATTGCAGCTATACATAAATATAATAATTCAGCGTCTCTTAAGTCACAGATTTTGATGCATTATACATGAATTGGTGATTTTTAATTTTTAGTTTAAACTTTTTAGAAGTACATCATTGATTCCATTTTTACTTTTACCTACTTATGTGTTTAGTTCAGGAACTCTGTAAACTATGACTGTAATTTGGTTGCAATAAACAAAAAAATATTTATTTATTTATAATAATATACTGAAATTCCTATAATTTTATAGAAAGAGCTATTTTCAATTCTTAAATTTTAATTAAAAAGATCGTTTACAAAATCGTTAAAAAGCGGCAATCGCCTAATGGACTGGCAATTGAGAGGTCGCGAGTACGATCCGACTACTGCACTATTGACGTCAACCCACACCAGACACAAGCATATTTAGCTTATTTGGAGGGGTTATCAAGAATACTAGTAATGTACAACCCACATGTCTAGTAAACTTAAAAAAAAAAATTAAAAAAAAAAAAAAAAACGAAAAAATACCGACTTCCCATGCCACGCTACTCATTTTCAGTATTAAGTTTGAGGTGTTTATCTCCACATCTCTGGAGATACTTATCAGATCTCGGTATTTTTTTTTTTTTAAATTAAGGATTACTAGAAATGTGGGTTGCACATTACTAGTATTCTTGTTAACCCCTCCAACTAAGCTAAATATGCTTGTGTCTGAAGTGGGTTCACGTCAATAGTGCAATGGGTGAGGTGGGGACCGAACTCACGACCTCTCGATCGCCAGTCCGACATCTTATCCATTGGGCTATTGCCGCCTTTTGTACTTTTTTTTGTAATTACGATGAAACCAAAAGGAAAGCGTACTCTCTCAAACATAAAAAATATTTTTCAAATCGGTTAAGAATTGACCGAGTTCTGAATTAACAAACATCAAAAAAAACCGTTGAATTGAGAACCTCCTCTTCTTTTGTGAAGTCGTTTAAAATAGGATACCCTACTAAGATCACTTAGTTGTCCAAAAATTTTATAAGTTGTATTGTGTCGTACATTTATTTTATTATTTTGTCGTTGTGTCTACAAATGTAAGTAGTCACGTACAATTTTTGTTCAATTTTTTTTTTCAAAACATATAACGTATTACGTGCGTACTAAAGAACACGTACTTTTTCATTTATGTATTTATTTAAAAGTCAAGTATTTGCTATGCTTACAGTCGAACCAAATCACACAATAAGCAAAATTTACAAAAATAATTAAGATTAAACTTAATAAATTAATTAATTTAAATAACTTACTGAAGCGCTTAAAAATCCATCATGCATGACATCTTACACGAAATATATCTGTCTGGTTCCTGAGCTTCGAGCATTTACCAATGGAGATGTTAACGCAAGGCGTACCGTACCCCTCTGCTGGCCATATGGCCATATGAACATGCGTAACTACGCTGTATTTTTAATACTGTGTGCGTGTTTCAAGCTAGTGTGTGGGATCGTTAAAGTGAGTGATTTGTGTGTGTGCAATGCGTGTTTACCTCGTACCCCGTAAGTATCGGCAGAAAAAAAAATTTGCGGATTACAACGTTAACATCTCCATTGGTAAATGCTCGAAGTTCCTGAGTGATGGAATGTGGGGGCAGAACAAGCGGGTTGCTTGCGTACGAACAGATGGGGTCGCGAACAGACATCGTCGGCGCAGCCTCATCAACTGATCCGGTACGAAGAATGAACAGCGAGACAGAGCTGAAAGGTTCTCAATTTTTAACCGACTTCAAAAAAGGAGGAGGTTTCTCAATTCGACCGTATATATGTTTTTTTTTTGCGGATGACTTCGTTGTTTATGTACCGATTTTGATTATTATTTTTTGTTAGAATGGCGATATCTCAAGTGTGGTACCATGGTAATTTTATCGAGGTCTGATAAGTATTTCAAATAATTTTAGAAAATTAATAACGCGGCATTGAAGTCGGTTCTTTTTAATTTTTTAAACGATCTTATTGCAATTAGCAATAGCAAATAATGAATCAATATCGCAAATTTACGCCTAAGTTCCGATGTATTTAAGGCGACCATTCCGGCTTCGGTTTATATAATAGATAGCAAACAAGCAGACGATCCGCCTGATAGAAAGTAGGTATCGTCACCTATGGACACTTGCGCAACACTCGGTCACCGTATCACTTATGCGTTGCCAAGCTGAACAGGGTCCTTTTATCGCCTCTTTTAAATTATTCTTCGTACACAGCTCGCAGGAAAATTACAGATGGCATCCTAGACTTCCCTGGTATCTATTCTTCTGTTATCGGTTGTTTAGTATTTGTCTGCCGCCGATAATATAAGTAAGTACACGTATGTACTACCTGTTAATCTGGATTATACACCTTAATGGAGCAAGTAAACGACCTGCTTGAAAAATAACTAAGGTTCTCAAAGGTAATTGGCGGAGAAGGTATTTTAAGTACTACTCACTAGCACTAAATGTCTTCTTTGATATACACCCACTTCAAACGAAGTGTAATGAAACTCTGAGCTCATTATACCTATTGTACAGTAGGAGCAATAAGTGTTAGTCCTTAAACCTTAAGGGTTATTTTTCTTGGTTAATAATATTGGAATTCCTAACAAATCGTACAGTGATATTGGTTTAATATGGAACATTGACATTATGATTTAAAGATATAATTTGAAGTACCTACGTGATCGAGACAAGCGTCCGCGACACGAGCTTGAGATCACGACACTCGACATAATGAGCCTTATTAAGGTTCCGAAGCCGAATAGCAAAAAACGGAACCCTTATAGTTTCGTCATGTATGTCTGCCTGTCTGTCCTTATGTTACAGCCACTTTATTCCGAAACTATTAGGACTACACAGTTGAAATTTGGTAGATGTATTCTGTGAACAGCTTTACGATTTTTATACAAAAATAAAAAAATAAAAGATTAAGAGGGGGCCGGGCCTGACATACATACATGGAATCGAAACTAAAATTTTTTTTTTTCATCAAACCTGACATTGGGAACATGACAATGAGTCCCTAAAACGATGTATTCTCAAAGTCGATTGGCGTTTGAAAGATAGACACTTCTAAAGTGGTAAAATGTGTCCCCCCCCCCTCCCCCTTAAATAACAGAGTAAAATAGGTAAAAAAAAATATGCCTTAAATCTCAATGAACACTTGTTTTGAACGAGATGTAGTTTTTGAGATATTATAGCATATTTTCAAAATCGCAAATATCACTTTGTTATTCATACAAACTATATGAAAAACAAGTTAACTTTTTGCTGGCGCAAAATGTAAAATTTGTAGTATTTTTACTCGATCTGATAAAATAAGTTTCATCAAGCTGGCTGGGTGTGGCTTTTGATCAGAACTTATTGAGATATTACTGTCAAAAGCACAGACCTCATATTACACCAGGTTAAGTAAAGTCTGACGAAGCCCCAGACTTCGTTCAAAAGCATCAAAACTATTCTGTTTTTCATTTTTTTGCGACAATATTAATTTCTTATTAAAGCAAAGGTCGTCGAAAATTACATATGCTAGAATTTTTTTTTTTTTATATCTTATAGGCTAGTTTGACGTTTGACCACTATCTTACCTGTTGGTAAGTGATAATGCGGTCGAAGACGGTAAGCACGCTAGGTCTAGAATGGAAACTGGCTCTCAAGGATAGCTGCCAGAACACATTGGATGTTTTGGCGATAGATTTTCTAACTTGAGGGTGGTAGCTGGTCAGGCGGACACTAGATAGTGTCCTACCACCATGCGGGGGTTGTTGGTTTCTTAACGATGTTTTTTCTACGCCGGAAAACCACTGTGAAAAGCGCACATACCTTTTTCGATAGAAAAATCTATTGGTGCACGGCGGGGTTTGAACTCCGTACCTCTGGCATCAAAGTCGACCGTTCTACCACTTACACCACCGAGCCCTCAAATATGCAATAAAAGCGGTATAGATATCAATCGAAAATTAACTTGTACAAAACTTTGTTGTATAATAAATAAACTTTTATTTTCTGATATATTTCACGTCTTTTGCCTAGGTAAAAAACCCACTGGAAAATAAACGAGCCTTTTACTACTTACTCCTACTGTATAATTACTTGTCTACAAGTATTTTCGCGAAGAACCTATAAAAGTGCTATTACGAAACCTAATGCTTTGGCAGTGCTTACCTGTCTAATAAACGAGCAAGTCCCTAAAGATTTTTTCGGCAGATAATTACTGAAGACAAAAGTACTCTTTTTGTAGTTTTTGAATTCATAATCAAAACTGAATTTATTTAAAAATAATCCATTTAAAATATTCTCTGAATGAATGTACTGTGTTGTGAATGAATCTTCATTTATGTAAAAAAAATATATATGATTTAGTAAATATGTACGTTAACATAATTTGATTTTTAAATCCATATTTTTATATTGTACAAGAAGTGCCCCGCGGCTTTGCCCGCGTTAAAAGCTCCATTTATTTACTTAAAACTTTTCTTTTGTAAAAACGATTATATCATTAAAGACATCAAATATGAATTAGCCGAATCGGTTCACCAATTTTCATGTTATCGCGTGACTAAGGCAAATCGGGCTTCATATTTTAAAAACCCGAAAAACCTAAATTTTCATACTTTGTTACCCCATTTCGCAAAATCCTACAACACGTACTTACTTATTTATTTACAGAAGAACTTATGTGTAAAGATTCGAATAAAACGATAAGACTATCTCATCTGGTTTCGCCATACAAACTTTGAATCCCCGTTCCGTATTCAGGAGGATTTTTTGGAAAATCCTTTCTGAGCGGATACCTACGTCATAATAACTATCTGCATTCTAAATTTCAGCGCAATCCGAAACAATATTGATTTTAAGACCCGAGCTGTTCACCCTCTTAGGGTGGCATTTTGAAAAACTCTGAAACTCGTATTTACTTATTTATATACAGATGTACTTGTGTGAAATGTTGAATAAAATGACTATCTAAACTTTGAACCTCATCCCTTTAAAAAGTGAATTTTGAAAAATCATATCTTAGCGAATACTTACGTCAAAATAACTATCTGCATGGCAAATTTCAGCGCAATCCGAAAAAAAATTGATTTTCTGACTTTAGAAAAAGCCTGAAACACGTATTTACTTATTTTTTTACTGAAGCAACTTGTGTGAGGTTTCGAAAAGAAAAGACTATCTAATCTTGTTTCTCCATACAAACTTTGAAACCCCATTTCATCCCCTTAAGGGGTGAATTTTGGAAAATCCTTTCTTAGTACACCTTTACGTACTAAGAAATATATACCCTCTAAATTTCAAGTCTCTACGACCAGCGGTTTAGGCTGTGCGTTATCTGTCAGTCAGTCAGTATGTCAGGACAAAAATTCTTATAGTATTACTAGAAGTGTCCCGCGGTTTCGCCCGCGTTAAAATCTTCTTTTATTTACTTAAAACTTTTCTTTTGTAAAAACGATTCTATCATTAAACACATCAAATTAGAATTAGCCAAATCAGTTCACCCGTTTTCATGTTATTGCGTGACTAAGGCAATTCGGGATTCATATTTATAAAACCCGAAAAACCTAAATTTACAGACTTTGTTACCTACCTAATTTTGAAAAATCCTACAACACGTACTTTATCCCATCTTGTTTCGCCATACAAACTTTGAATCTCCGTTCCGTATTCGGGAGGAATTTTTAGAAAATCCTTTCTGAGCGGACACCTACGTCATAATAACTATCTACATTCTAAATTTCAGCGCAATCCGAAACAATATTGATTTTTAGACTTTATTACCACAGTTTATCCTCTTAGGGTGGCATTTTGAAAAAGTCTAAATCTCGTATTAACTTATTTATTTACAGAAGTTCTTGTGTGAAATGTCGAATAAAATGACTATCCAAACTTTGAACCCTCGCTTCATCCCCTTAAAGAGTGTATTTTGAAAAATTCTTTTTTAGCGGATACCTAAGTCAAATTAACTATCTGCATGCCAAATTTCAGCGCAATCCGAAACAATATTGATTTCAGACTTACCCCACTTCACCCTTTTAGGGGTGGAATTTCGAAAGAGCCTGAAACAAGTATTTATTTAATTAAATAGAAAAGACTACCTAATCTTGTTTTTCCATACAAACTTTGAACCCCCGTTTCATCCCCTTCAGGGGTGAATTTTGGAAAACCCTTTCTCAGAGGTAACTAACGTCGTAATAACTATCTACATGCCAAATTTCAGCACAATCCGAAACAATATTGATTTTAACACTTTGTTACCCCATTGCACCCTCTTAGGGGTGGAATTTAAAAAAAACCTGAAAAACGTAGATAAGATTGTGTGTGATCTAGTATTAGAGATAAGATTGTGGCATACCTAGAATAACGACACTGTTATTATTATAGTCAATAAATGACATGAAACCTGAATCTGAACTTGATTTAACGTGAAATGCTCGTAGCCGTCCAGTCCATCAATATTTGCAGACGATACATCAGCGATTGGCTGAAATTTGGCATACTTATGGGAATTTGGTAATTATGCAATATTATGCCGGCTTCATCATGACATAAGCACGATTGGTTCCTAACCAATCGGGCTTATGTCATGATGAAGCCGGTATGTAGGGACTGGAACTCTCTTATGGAAAGTGCTAAAATAGTCGATTTTGAGCTTATTTGATTTGTTGCCATGCTTACCTACTTAACATTATTCATACATAATGATGAAGGCCTAAATACGGAGCCAGCCATTGCAGCATTGCCACTGCAACTCTCTAAACTTACTTGCAGCAGCATTTCGTACTAGATCGGACTTGTGCTTAGTACAGATTTCGAAGCTATTCTTGCGTGAAATATTGCTTACTTTTCTAAGAACGCTCAGCTTTACAAAATGACCTAAGGAAGAAAGCTTTGCTACGCTACTCTATAAGGTGTAAAGTAAATAAATAAACAGTTATGCAACACGTGCAACTAACAGAACTAACGAATTGGTAGGATCGTACTGTGGCTTTTTTTATGATATAAGGTAGGACAAGCACGACGCTAGCCTGATGGTAAGCGATGACGTCTACCTATTATAGATACAGCGGCATGCAACATTCTGGACTGCAGACAGAATTTTGCATGTCACTACCCTGCGCCTGTTACCTTGAGACATAAGATGTTGAGTATCACATGCCCTGTAATTTCACTGGACACCTCGCCATTTCAACCGAAAACCATTCCAATTTCACAGCCAAAAATTAGGCAAAGTGGTGGTACCGCCCCAGGCGGACTAGCAGAAGTCCTACCACTACACGTTACTTAGTTGGTTACAGGGCCTGAGCATGTTTCCCAGGAGGTGCAGGTTCGAATCTCATCGGTACGATGAAATTTTGGATAGTTTGTAACAATGTACAAGAATATAAAATAAGTGTTTAACACTTAAATAAACAATATCTGGTGTAGACAATAGCTTTGCTCGGTATAGTATGTATATATATTTTTATTGTTAAATCACGTTTTTTGGATTTCTTTTGGCTCTCATTAATAGGTTTATTCACAAAAGAAGCGACTAAAAAAATAGAAAACAAAAAAGGGAAAAATAGTCGTCTCATCTGGTCTCGGACCAGGGACCTCCCGAACGCCATCCAATCGATCTTCCACCGAGCTATCATAACGTTGTCAAATGAGTCGATTTATCGCCCCCGAAATCCCCTGTATACTAAATTTTATTAAAATCGTTGGAATCGTTTCCGAGATACATATTATATACCTATATATTATGTTATATCATATTTTATTATTATTATTTTATTATATACAAGAATTGCTCGTTTATAGGTACGCACGGTAATATTACAAAATATATAATTATATTTATTATAATACCGTGGTATATTTGATTTAAGCAGTGCGACATCTCTTGTCGGATCTGAAAAATGTAATATTTTAATTGGAATGATTAACTTACAAATAGTCACAGATGGCGCAATCATTGGTTAGAAATGCAATCAATTAGTGTCGTCGTATTGATAGGATCGTACTGTGGCTTAGTTGGTTACAGCGACTGGACATGTTTTCTAGGAGGCGCAAGTTCAAATCCCGTCGGTTCGATGAAATTTTGGATTATATGTAACAATGAACTAACAGAATGTTAATAACAACACAGAGCCTGTTACAAACTCAAACAAAGTGAGCATTACGAGTGAATTTTCTCTTACCACTTCGGATATAATTAAATAGGCATGGCTTTTAAACACAAACAATATCAGAAATGTTCTCCACATCAAAGTAAGCGTTAAAACAATCCCCTGCATATCACTTCGCTCGCAAAAGTCAGCAGTAAAAAAATCTATTTGAGAATTTCGTCCCTATTCGTATACTAGAGGCAACTGTCGGTTCACGGTTTATGTTACAAGTATGCTTATGCGAGAAGTAGCATTAATATTTATTACTAAGTTTTAAGCTCTGATATTTCTTTTTAAGTAAATATTTAATATAGTTTCATTGATATAGAATTAAAATAATTTTATTTATTTAAAAAAAGAAAATATTTTTTTACTTATATAGTAATTGCTCCGTAACTTCTAGGAGATGATTGCATCGTCTTTATTGAAAGAAAAAGTTATAATTTATTTACATTACAATTCATTTACAGTCTACGTATTTTTTCATACCTAGCCGGTACCCATCATACATTATCTTGTGTTAAATCCAATAAGCCTTATTTATAAGGACTAAATTTCGGAAACTCTCTTTAAACTTTAATTTCTATAATAACTTAATTCCACTTAATTTGTACATATAGAACACTAATGGCCGGTTTCTGAGGTAGATTTATTGAGAGTTTATTTACTCAATCAAAGCGTTATTGCGTAGTTAAACTCTCAATAAATGTGCTCAAAAACTAGCCATAATAAGTTTTCATCCAGTTTCAGTCATTTCGCATAACCTTTCTTGATGATAAATCATTTAATTAAGAAAAACCTACGCTTATGTGTTCTACATAGATTGAAGGTTATCTTCTGTAACGACTTCTGTTTGTTGATGGCTCTATTTTCAACTAACTCCACAAAAAAAGGAGGAGGTTCTCAATTAGTCGGAACCTTACTTATCTCGAGGACTTACTACTAACTACTGGCACACATTATGTAATAGTTACTACGTCTACTGGCTACTTTCACAAGCGCTGCGTTTGAAGTCAGTTCTTTTACTTTTTTAAACGATCTTAAATTATTATAACAGATGTCTACCTGTTCACATTTACGATTGCTAATGTTATTTAAGCAAAGTGTCACCTCTACGCAATAAAATAATACCATGTATAGATCAATTTCAAGAACCTTGTTTATTTACCTTTGTAGTACTTTGATCGAAAATTGTTTTTCAATCATAGTTTAACGAGCCAGATGTTGAGTGTATATGACGGACTCTTTTTAGGTTTTATTACATAACAAATCATTAACCTTTGTTAAGTTGTTAGAAAACTATCAATGTCTCGAATTATCGTGCAATTATTTATTACATATTAACTTTGTCATAGAGCCCCGGAAATACGAGCAGGTCTATTGAAATAGTTATTTATGATACTTGTGCGATAAGTTAGTTTTTACAAGCGAGTAGACATGGCGCCACGTATGGTAAAAAACAGAACTACATATTTAGTCTCATTTACTGTTTAGTATTAAAGTGACACACGTATTAAGCAAAAACGCTTTCAATGAAGTTCTAACGTTCAGATTTTATTCTCCCAATGTGAAACTCTTTGGTGGAATTCCTATGTAGGTTTTTTTACGGAAATTAAATAAAACTGGCCAAATGCGAGTCAGACTTTTGTAAAACTACTTTAAGTACTAAAATTGAAGATATATTATATATATATATATATATATTGTACACTACATATTAGCGATGGGTGGTTGACGTACTTTTCGTAAACGCAACTAGACCGTTGAATTAACCTCCGTCAACTAGTCGATTAACTAGTTGAATTGATTAACTAGTTAATGCTTTAACCATAGTCCATTTCGCAGTGGCTCGTATGAATTAAACCGTTATCGTAGTATTGGTTCATTCAATCGCTTAAATCCCAATAGCGATTTACGTTAATTGTATTTTAATTTTTTCAGCAATAAAAATATATTGATTTTGAGTAGGTATGTTTTAGTTTTGCATCATGACGTAAATTTCTTAGAAATTTAAATACTAAGTCTTTGCATTTAGAGCTATTAATGTTACTAAATACGTACATTAAATACATTATTTCCTGCTATTTTTCTCAATTGAGAGCAACTAACTGCTTTAACTACACTATAACACTACTTCTACTTCTACTACACAAAGCTACTTATAAGCTACTCGCCAGTAGATGTCGGGAAGAGTCATATTTTAAGTTGATTATCGATTAAGTTGATTATTGAAAACACGAATATAACAACATTTCTGAAAATGAATCCTAGCTAGATCGATTTATCGCCCCCAAAATCCCCGTGTATACTAAATTTTATTTAATTGTTGAAGCCGTTTCCGACATTCAGATTCAGATTTCGAGATTAAGGTAAACACGCCATCTATGAAGATTCATAGATGGCGCGCTATCGTAAAAAAGACGTAAAGGATAAGCATGGCGTCATACAACGGCGCATGCGGTAAAGTAGGTTAGAGGGTCTACCTATTTCATCGCAGGTTCCGTTACAAGGTGCGTCATTTTTAGAGTTCCGTACCTCAAAAGGTAAAACAAGGAACCTTTATAAGATCACTTTTTTGTCCGTCTGTCTGTCTGTCCGTCTGTCCGTTTGTCCGTGTGTTATGTGCGCTTTTCACAGTGACCTTCCGGTGAAGGAAAAAAATCGTTAAGAAACCAACAACCCTCGCATGGTGGTAGGACATTATCTAGTGTCCGCCTGGCCAGCTACCACCCTCAAGTTAGAAAATCTGTCGCCAAAACATCTAATGTGTTCCGGCAGCTATCCTTGAGAGCCAGTTCCCATTCTAGGCCTAGCG
Organism: Cabera pusaria; assembly: GCA_954871355.1. NCBI lineage: Eukaryota > Metazoa > Arthropoda > Insecta > Lepidoptera > Geometridae > Cabera > Cabera pusaria. The sequence continues at coordinate 6,191,894 of OX940901.1, read as the reverse complement.
TGCTTACCATCTTCGACCGCATCATCACTTACCAACAGGTGAGATAGTGGTCAAACGCTAGCCTATAAGATATTTTAAAAAAATGTAAATAATTTGAATGTCCCACTTGTCTGTCGGTTGTGCTAAAGTAGCGAGTGCACGTAAATTTATCATCAGGTGGTCTACCAAACTTCGTAGGGAACGTTCCGACTCGCGTGCTCGGTTGCATATTGAATATTGCATTTAGATGCTGTTGCTGATGCTGTGCTAAACGAGTTCTTATCAATATAAGAACTCGTTTATTATCATATATGTCACAAAGAAGCGACCACGCGATTGCATAATTCGACGATGACACTTCGAGATTGGATATGACTCGAGCTGCATCTCCTTCTAAGTAGGAGAGTATAGTGAATATTTATGAATTTCAGTTATTTGTGTATTTTTATCGACGAGAGCTAAAAATGCGTCTCGGAATTGAGACCAGCGGAAATAAGATCCGTCAAATTTTGCAATTTCGATTTTAGGTAATTTGAAATTAGAATTCTGATCATGGTAGCGAGAGTGAGAGCAGATTGCCTCTCCGAGCTTTGACTTGCAGCGAGATTCTATTTTGATGTTTGCCTTTTCAATTAGAACCTTAGCCCTTGCCGTAACTAGGTTTTGTTCGATTATCTCCCTCTCATCAATCTCAGAATCTAAAAATTCGCAATTTAAAACTTCTATTTCTGTTTGTAGAGAATCAAATTTATTTGCTAATGTTTCAAATTTTGTTGATTTTAGGTTAAGTTCGGCTAATTCTAGGCTACTTAACTCAGTTGACTCTAAATTAGTAAGATAATGCTTAAATTTAGTAATAAGACCTTTAATTGAACTACATTTTGTGTTTAATTCTTTGATAGATATCATGGATTTCGATGAATAACAAAAGCCATGGCATCCATGGCTTTTGTTATTAGATAAATTAATGAATTATTATTAAATATGTATTGTATTGAATGGAATTTTGTAAAATAATTTCAAAGTTATATGTGTACATTTCTCGTTAAATATTGAATATATTGATAAAATTCTTTCTGACTTAGCTGCAGTCGGGTAAGGTCTCAGTCTCCCAGCAGTGATGCCAAGATCCCACGGGAACCTGGCCCGTGTTGACACCTGCCAGCCGGCCCGTGCCGCGACTTGCTGAACAATCGTGACCGGGGCGCCCCGGTTAAATCTGGAATATTCGGCGAATTGGATCAAAACTAGGCATATAACACTAGTTCCCTTTGTCTTTGGATATTCACTTTATACAGGCTTTATTTAGATAGTTATGATGAATAAAATTGTATGTAGGTTGGTAGCTCACAGAAATGATGATGAAACTTGCTTGAATTTCGTATTAAATGATTAAATGTATTTGAAGATGGAATGTATATGACTTTGTAAGCATACAAAAACTTAGTATTCGCTAATAACTAGAGTAAACAAACGATATTTTTCGAATTTAAAATGTTCTAAGGCAAGATTGCGTCAGAATGACCTTTGGACTTCGCATATATTGTAGGTAATACGAAATTAAATTTTGCACATATTACGTTATAACTGCTCAAGTAATTGAATTTACGTGATTTATATTAACTTTAAACACATAGTAAAAGTAATAACATTGAATTTAATCGTTAGAATATGGTATGGGTAGGAAGAAGGATGGACACTTATCTTTCTTTTCGCTGTTGTTCCGTGACCGTGGCGAAGTCTTATCACTGTTGCTTCGCTGCCAGATCTGCCGGTGTATTAATTGCAATATTCTTTCGCCTTCTTCACTGATTGAGCGTTGATTTTATTGGATTTCTTCGATATGACGTCGTAAGCTTCTCGCCACTTGGCACGTCGACTCAAAGTCGTATATTTGTCGCAAAAAAAAATTTATGTCTCTTATAGAGACACTGCGAGTTTCTTGGATGCAGTGAAACCCGTAAAATATGGTGAATTTCGTATATTGCCTTGAATGGTTAGTTTATAATGCAGACTTGTTGCCTGTCGAACGTTGTATTTGGAATGAATGTAGGTAATAGATTTTTTTTATAATCAAAGTTGTTAGTTAGAGAGTAGATTGTGTAGGGTAGATTTGAAAACATATTTATTAAGTTTGACGTATGGATTTTCTTCGGATACGCGTTGGAGAAGCGGCAATGTCAAGCCGCGACAATGTCACTCCAGACACAAACACATTTTGCTTAGTTCAAGGGGTTAACAAGAACAGTAATGTGCAACCCACATTGATTGTAAGCTTTTTTATTTAAAAATAATAATAAAATTTCGCCATTTTGAGTATTAGGCATTTTGAGAAATTGCCATTTTGAGAATTCGGCATTTTGAGAATTTGCCATTTTGAGAATTGGGCCTTTTGGGAATTGGGCCTTTTGAGAATTTGCCATTTTGAGAATTTGCCAATTTGAGAATTGGTCTTTTTAAGACTCATATGCCATTTTGAGAATTAGGCATTTATCGCCTAAACCCGATAACTTGAGGCAAGCGAAACTCTCAAGCGACCACATCTTCGCTTACCATTATGGCGAGATAGTGGTCTAAAGTTAACTGTAAACTTATTCATAAAATAAAGCTAATAATTAATATGTAAGGGCACAGAATAAATAATAATACTAGTAGTAAGGGGTTATATGATTCATTTTCAAAGAGGTGCAAGTCAAATTTAAACAATACCTTTAATAAACTAAGCATTCAAACAAAAGGGTTTCTAAAATAAACTCAATTAGAATCTGAATCTTATAAAGTTATTAATAAATAATCATAATTAAAACTTTATTGTTACGGAACAATGTTGCAAGAACTTTAAGATTACGGCTAATACAAAGTTTTGGCTTTGTTTTCTCCGTCTTTCTGATTAATGGTACAATAGGTAAAAAGCCTTTATTGTTACACTGGAGGAAAGTTTCGGTCAAGCTGACGCGGTGGTGATTGTGGTTAAGACTGTGATAAACAGATTTAAACTGTAGTTCTAAGATTAGACTACGACACTTACACCTTATGATGTGCTAGACAAATAATACAATAACATTTTATTGATTGCCAAGAAAGATAAAACTGTGTGTATTTTACGCGATTACTCCGTCAATTCTGAACCGATTCTAATGATTTTTAATCAATAGGGTACATTTCCAAGGTGGTCATATTGTAATTTTATCGAGGTTTTAAGGTAATATAATCGGCGATCGGACCTTCTTAGAATTAACAAGAGTGTTATAAAGAATGAACAGTGGTGCTCAATAAAAACAAAATAAAAATAAGTTCTACGTGTTTTGTTTAAGCTAACTTAATAACTAAATAAACACTATCACAATACCCACAACTATATAATGCCACAGAACCTCAACATAATAACAATTACATAAGGTGTCAAAGCTAACAACATAACCACGACGTCCGAACACTACGACGGCCACACGAAGACTGAGTCCTGTTACCCGCTCGCTGTCCGCTTTTATACTATCGAGCCCAGTCGCAGCGTGTGGGTAGTTGGAAATCTTCTAATAATATATATATATGTATTATATTTGTGTGTATTTTACGCGATTACTCCGTCAATTCTGAACCGATTCTAATGATTTTTAATCAGTAGGGTACATTTCCAAGGTGGTCATATTGTAATTTTATCGAGGTCTGATAAGTATCTCCAGAGATATGACGATAAACGTCTCAAACTTGCTACTGAAATTGACTCGCGGGGCATGGAAGTCGGTTGTTTTCGTTTTTAAGTTTTTATAATTATTGTTAAACATTAGGAAATATACAAAATATGCCAAACGAGCCGTGTGCGCTTCTGTGTGTTGTCTCTTTTAGAAACAAGAACATTACATAATCTTAAGGTGCGATCACGCTCTGCCAAGCTAAACGGTTCGGTCAACGCGCGCGGCTTTAGCGCGAACCACCACGCAACGCAAATATAATGCTAAAAATCATTTTTGTAAACTGACATAGCTATTAGCACACCAATAGCACGCGATCTACACGCGACGTGAACAACTGCACACCCGACCTGGGGCCTTATTCAGTATGACCAATGAGATAACGCATTCCTTAACGCGCCACGTTACGTTATTGAAAAATTGTATTCTGTATGCCACACGATAGGTAAATTATACAAAACGCGCACGTTACACGTCCTCATATGTCACGATATTTTGACAGCTCAAAACGCGCTCATAACCTTACCCTACCGCGTTTTAATTGGGCATAGAGAATACCATAACGCGGAGATAACGTAACACGGCACGGTAAGACTTTCAAATGGTCATACTGAATAAGGCCCCTGATCTATGACTGACAAAGCTTAAATATGTATCATATATTTATCGTAAAATACAAAATAAGCAAAAACAAAAAACTATAAGTAACATAGTGAAATGTAAATACGAAGAAAAATACCGTACAATAAAAGGTTGCCCTCGAAAAAATAATATGAGTTTCCCTTGTCAAACCAATCTCACATGAAAAGCAAATAAAGGGACAATATTAGAAGCAAACAAATCATACTGAGGCTTCGACTTATTTTTAAAGGCAAATTAAAGTAAATATGGAAATACGGAGTTTAGTTAGATTATGTATTTGATGTATGTATGATGATATGTATGTATTTAATGTTTTCAAATGTTAACAAAATCGTCTAGAGATTACGAATGAAAATAAATAAAATATGTATATTATACATAATAATCAAGATATTTTAACAACTAAAACAACCAACTTCCATGCCATCCAAGTCAGTTCCGGTAGCAAGCATCTCTACTATTTGATACTTATCAGATCTCGATGAAATTACAATGGGACCACCTCGGAAATCGAATGGTTATTTTTTTAAATCATTCGATTCGGTTCGCAATTGATGGAGCAATCGAGTAACATACATAGAAAAAAAACCTTCAGACGAATTAAAACCACCTCATTTTTGGAAGTCGGTTGAAAATATGACAAAATGAAAATCTGTACGTAACAGTTGGTTCAATGTAAACAATAACAAAAGCACAGTTGACTTGACAAACAGGTTAAAGTTCCTATAAATAAACACAAATAACATATGCAGTAGGTAAGTAATATCCCAGTTGCGTTTTTGCTCGAGTTTTCCCTTGATCTTCCAACCGGAAGAGTATCTTGATTACCTTCACCATAGGTGTATGAAAAAAGATAATCTTTAGAAAAATGGCGTTTGATAAACGCTGTTGCTATGACACAGAAGTAAATTGAAGGCAGGTAATATAAGCAACGTAGAGGCAATCGTAGGTGTAACTATGGTATAACACGTTTATATTATGCTTTTTTCCCCTTACCTATGTTATACTAATATGATGAAGAGAAAAAAATGCGTCGTTGCGTGTTTGTTTGTAATGGATATTTAACTAAATAAACTGGCCAAGTGCAAGTCGGACTCGCACTCGTAGGGTTCCGTACCACACTACAGTATTTTATAAGATCAAGCAAAAAATACCACTATCATATTTCGCCAGCAAAAAATAATAATTAATAAACATTTGTTTCTTATAACGCCATCTAACGTCTAACAAAGGTGTTAGGGATCGACATTTCAATATAACGCCATCTATGGGACGTTTACCTAACTAAGCGTTCATAGATGGCGCTACATTGAAATGCCGAAAAAAACCACGTTTCTTGTATAGGGACCCTTTATTATTTTTAACTTTATTCTGTTTTTAATATTTTTTGTTATAGAGGCAACAGAAATACATCATTTGTGAATATTTCAACTGTCTAACTATCACGGTTCATGAGATACAGCCTGGTGACAGACGGACAGACAGACAGACAGACGGACAGCGGAGTCTTAGTAATAGGGTCCCGTTTTAGCGTTTGGGTACGGAACCCTAAAAATTACTGAAGTAGCCAATTGACTGTAGGGCTGTAAAAAAGTTATGCACACCTATTACCCATAGCGACTCGATTAAAATTTGTTTACAGCGCTTTATCGTACTTTGGTTTAATTTGATGGTTTCATTTTACCCAACCAATTTTTTAATAAAAAACTATAACCAGGGCAAACGTAGTGTAGGACGCCCTCTAGCGAGATGGAGAGAACGTCTGCAAAAGGTAGCTACCGGTCATTGGATGCGAAGAGCCGAAGATTGGGCTCAGTGGAGTGCATTAGGAGAGGCCTATGTCCAGCAGTGGACTTACATAATCTGGTGATGATAATGATAAACCATTGCAATTGATAATCATTGTCTTGTCCATTGATAAAACAGGCATACAAAGCAGGTAAACAGAAACTGAATATTTTTAATGTCATTAACCGGCCAAGTCCATGTCGGGCCACGCGCAGTGTAGGGTTCCGTTTTAGCCCGTTATTCAATGCAAGTCTTTACCCGTTATAAACAAGCAACTAGGTACTTCGTCTTTGTCACTTTAAAGGATTTATACTAAGGATTTTGTATTTGGTACAAAATTATCCAACACCCAAGTTCAACGACTATTACTGCTAAAGTAATAAAGTTATCTTAACCGCTATAGTTTTCCTTTAACGTTTTTGATATGCACTATCATCACGAATTTGTCAAATTTTTTCAAGCTAGCAGTTTAGCTTTTAGAGGGGGGTGGACGCCTTACTGGAACAAAAATTTGCACTTTAAAGTTTAATATTTCGTAAATGGAGCATTCAATCGAAAAACGATATTGGCAACCCTTAAATCACTTTAAAATACCTATTCAACGATACCCCACACGATGGGGTAGGCGATGAAAAAAAATTCATCCCCACTTCTCATATAAGGGAGCTACCCTATGAAAATATATTTTTCACAATTTTATTTCAGCACTTTGTTGGCGTAATTTATATACATACCTCCACAAAATTACAGCTTTCTAGTATTAGCGGTCTCTTAGCAAAACCTCGGACAGACAAACAGACAGACAGACAGACGGACATGACGAAACTATAAGGGTTCCTTGTCAGGACGACGGAACCCTAAAAATGTGTTTCTTGAAGTATTACACACTTTTATATATTTTCTACATTGTTAAATAATTTAAAAAAGTTTAACAATTTTGGATTGTGTGTAACAACGTACATATGTCCTTCATTAATCAGCCTGTACAACACAGGCGTCTTCTAATGCCCGCCACCGGACTATCGATCGTTGGCTCTTCGTATCTAACGACCGCCAATCTATACCTTAATCACAGAAGTACTCTCAGAATAATTAATAGCATTGCCCTAATATTTAATACATGTTTTATTTACTCACGGCTCTAGCGCCGTCTTTTTATGCTTTAATGGAACCGGAGCCAACATTAAAAGGCCCTTTTAATAATATATTGACATGGGAGGTAAAAGTAAACTATTTATTTTATGAATGTTAGAAAAATATGAGCTATTGTTATGAATGTTTACAAGCTTTTATTTAACTTGCAATTTATGTATGTATGTCTCTATGTAGGTTCGGGTGGAATCTTGGAAGCTAAATTAGACCTACTTCCCGATGTCCGATTGGACTCAAATTTGGTCAAAGTCAAAGTCAAAGCATTTATTCAGTATATGGGCAAATTAAAAATTTGCACTTACACTCGTCAAATTACATTAAATAGATCATATTCAATAAAAAATATTATAGACATAACAGAAACATAACTTATTGCTTTGAATTTACAAAAAAAAAAAAAGAAAGGTATTGAGCCATTCAGCTTTCATGTAGACGTCGAACGTCACACTTAAAACATATGTTTAATTCCCCTGATTAATGTAGGGTTGCCAACCGTACTATTACGAGCACCCGCAACCCGTGTATGGTGGATGTTTCAGTACTTCAGACAATTTTTATTCAAAAAATTGTGAAATAATGAAACATAATAAATAAATAAAACGCAGACTAATTGCAGTACAAATCATATTCCAAATGGAATTGATTGTCCGTCTATCAGCTGCATAATACCGTCTTAACAGGTAACCCTAGATCTGCAAACAAAAGATGAAAACTGATTGACTGTTGAATCTACTGGTGTTTCGGAAGTACTCCCATCAGAGAAGAAACACCAAGAAACTCTATGGGGCTTGTCACTTATTTTAATTCATTTTTGTTTTCATTAATATTCAATATTTTTTTAAAGTTACAACAAATAATTATGTAATCATACAATTTATATTAATTCTTGGAGCTTGGGGCATTCAGGCCAAGCATTTCTGTTATTTATATAGTAATTTAATGTATAGTACGATTTCTTCATTAAATTGGATTTTAAAAAGGTTTTAAATCTGCTCATTGGTGTACTTATGTATCTTTTGTGACAATACAATGATATGGTACCATGGAGCTGGTCTGATAATGGAGACAGAAGGTGGCCACGGCATCTCTGTGATAAACAACATAACCCCACCGAGTTTGGGCTCGATTTATTTGTCTTAAAGAGAACTTTACGCCTATATGATATCCAGGGTCTGATGATGAAGCTGGAAGGTGGCTACGGCATATCTGTGATAAATCAACATAACCCTACCGAGTTTGGGCTCGATTGATTCGTCTGGAAGAGAACTTTACTCCTCGATGATATCCAGGGTCTGATGATGAAGCTGGAAGGCAGCCACGGAATATCTGTGATAAAAAAAACAAACACTACTGAGTTAAGGCTCGATTGATTTGTCTTGAAGAGAACTTTACACCTAGATGATATTTAGTGACTGGTGATGAAGCTGGAAGGTGACCACGGCATCTCTGTGATAAAATAACGTAACTCCAGTGAATTTGGGCTCAAATGATTCGTCTTGAGAAGCACTTTACACTTAAATGATAGCCAGGATCTGATGATGAAGCTGTAAGGTGGCCATGGCATTTCTGTTATAAAGCAACATAGCCCCACCGAGTCGATTGATTTTCCTTGAAGAGCACTTTACCCATAATCACATCAAATATCCGTGGAATATTTTAAAACATCATGCCTTCTCTTAAATCCTTAGGTAGCAGGTAGGTAGTCGGTATCTATACCTACCTACTAAAAAGTTAAAAATAAATTATAAGTAAACATATTTTTAAAAACAAGCTTTTATCTGGGACAATGAACTAAAATGTTAAAAATAAATTCTAGTAAGTATTTGGCATGTATGTACTTAATTATATTTTTAAAAGCTTGAGGCACTGAAGTATAGTAATTACCAAGCCTAGAAAACGGGTAGTGCTTCAAGCTTTTAAGAATATAGGTAAGTACCTACACGCCAAATACTTTCTAGAATTTATTTTTAACATTTTACTTCATTGTCCCAGATAAAAGCTTGTTTTTAAAAATATCTTTTACTTATAATTTATTAATGGTCAGTGTTCTGGTCTATGGGATGAGATCTCGTACCCGTCAATTAAAATAAACTGGCCAAGTGCAAGTCGGACTCGAACTCGTAGGGTTCCGTACCACACTACAGTATTTTATAAGATCGAGCAAAAAATACCGCTATCATTTTTCGCCAGCAAAAAATAATAATTAATAAACATTTTATTTCTTATATCGCCATCTAACGTCTAGCAAAGGTGTTAGGGATCGACATTTCAATATAACGCCATCTATGCGACGTTTACCTAACTAAGCGTTCATAGATGGCGTTACATTGATATGCCGAAAAAAACACGTTTCTTGTATGGGGACCCTCTCTTATTTTTAACTTTATTCTGTTCTTAGTATTTGTTGTTATAGCGGCAACAGAAATACATCATCTGTGAAAAGTTCAACTGTCTAACTATCACGGTTCATGAGATACAGCCTGGTGACAGACTGACAGACAGACAGACAGACAGACAGACGGACAGACGGACAGCGGAGTCTCAGTAATAGGGTTCCGTTGGTACCCTTTGGGTTCGGAACCCTAAAAATCACTACAAAATATTTAGGCGGGTAGTGACATCCACTAAATGGGCCCCCATAAAGACGGACCGTTATATTGGCGTCGAGCGTGGATGGCCCTGGGGTGTGGTTAGATTTGCTGCACTTTTACTAAACGCCACTAGCGGATGTATGCCTTTATACTTCCACCCTGAAGTTGAGCTCCTAGCTAGCTCTTGCGATTCCCAACCCCGGCCGGCCAAGGCAAGCCAATATAATAGCTCTAAAGAATCTGAAGAGCTATTATATTGGGTTAACAAATGCAATTTCGGTTCGAGTCCCGTCGGTACGATTAAATTTTGGATTGCGTTTAACAATTTACAAAAATATAAAGTGTGAGACACTTCAAAGAAACATAATAGCTATTATATTGTTGGTAGGATATTCTGAAGGTCTGTAGTAAAGACTTTCAAAATTACTTGAAAGTCAAAACGTATTTTTATCCGTATCCGTTAGTATACAAATTTCTTCGTAACTTAAATACCTTCTAAATGTTTTGTAATAAAATCTTATAAAGGAAGACAGGGGAGTATTGTGCTTCAAACTTTAATAAAAGTTTCATTTAATAAACGCAATAATAAGCGCTCCATTAATTATACTGAAGTTATTAATTAATTTGTGCAAGATATTTGAAACGAATAGGGTAAATAATGGTGGGTGCTTGTATGCAGATGATATTTTACGCAAAGTGGTGCTTTAAATAGTTTAATGTAATATAATTTATGATCGTACAAAACGAAAAAACCGACTTCACATGCCGCGATAGTGAAAATATCCACTAGCCATAATCATGTCACCGAGGTAAAATAATATCGTTTAAAAACTAAAAAACAACCGACTTCAATGCCGCGCTATTCATTTTCATTACCAATTTTGAGATGTTTATCTCAATATCTCTGGAGATACTTATCATACCTCGATAAAATTACCATGGTAACACACTTGGGATATCTCCTTCCGAACAAAAAAAGAATAATCGAAATCGGTTCATAAACGACGAAGTTATCCGCGAACAAACATAAAAAAAAAATATAATCATAATATATACGGTCGAATTGAGAAACCTCCTCCTTTTTTGAAGTCGGTTAAAAATTGTTTTTATTGTTTATCTCTATATTATCAGATCTCGATAAAATTTGAATGGGACCAAACGGGAGGCATAATCTCTTAAACAAAAAAATATTTTTTCAAATACGTTAAGATTTGCCGGAGTTCTGAGGTAACAAACATAAAGAAGCAAAAAAAGAAGTCGAATTGAGAACCTCCTCCTTTTTTGTGAAGTCGGTTTATAAACTTCGACAGAATATAATATAGAGTGCGGAAGTAAATCTGATGTATGATTGTACTTCATTTTTTGGTTCCACACCCAAAGGGTACCAAAGGAACCCTATTAATTTACAACAGGACTTACTTTACTATTTACTAAAGGAATCCTATTACTGAGACTTCGCTGGCCGTCCGTCTGTCCGTCCGTCAGTCAAAGGGCTGTATTTCCTAAACCGTATTAAGTGGACACATAAAATTTCACACAAGAATGTATTACCAATCACCATGACCGATATAACAGCAAATATTAAATACAGATTTTTTTTCTCTTGAATTGGTTCAGTACAAGGGGTCCTGATTCAATTTAATAGACGTGTTTTTCAGACGTTTTTGCTCGATCTTATAAACCATTCTCAAAATTTGCATGCGGTGCTTACCAAACCAGATAACACATAGTACATAAAAATATTGTGTTACGCTAGTTTTATAAGAATGTCACTATTACTGGTTGGCCAAATAAATATATATATAAAATAAAATAAATAAATTTGCTCATGCTTAATGTTTAATTAGGGTATGACATTAAATAATAAAAACACAATTAAAAAAGCAAAGAAACCTATTTTTGCGGCGGCGAAATGCGCGCGGGCCTTAAAGTCGGAAAGCCGTTAGTAAACACTGGTTTCAATTTTGGTTTTCGCGGAACTCTGTTATTTTCTTTTTTTTTTTAATAAAAGTAGCTTAAGCTACTCCTTATAACATTTGCTAGATAGCTAATAAGGGCTAATAACTTTAACGGGACTCAGAGATCTGAGTCCCGTTAAAAGTCCCGTTAAATTGGGTCCAGCTCTTTCAGAGATTAGCCGGAACAAACAGACAGACTGACAAAAAAAATACAAAATCATTTTTTTGTGTATTTACCGTAGGTATACACTTTCATATTCATTTAGTGAAAAGCTGTTAATTTGGAATTACAAACATGGCAGATATTTCAATTTAATTTATCTGTATAAATGTATAGAGTTTTTTTATGTTTATAGGCTAGCGTTTGACCACTATCTCACCTGTTGGTAAATGATGATGTGGTCGAAGATGATAAGCACGCTAGGCCTAAAATGGGAACTGGCTCTCAAGGATAGCTGCTGGAACACATTAGATGGTTGGCGACAGATTTTCTAACTTGAGGGTGGTAGCTAGCCAAGCGGACTAGTAGTAGTGTCCTACCACCATGCGGGGGTTGTTGGTTTCTTAACGATATTTTTATTGCAGTAGAGGGCTACTGTGAGAAGCGCACAAAAATTTTTCGGTAGAAAAATCCATTGGTGCACGGCGGGGTTTGAACTCAGTTTGAGATTGTATGTACTGTGGTACGGGACCCTACGTGTGTGAGTCCGACTCGCACTTGGCTAGTTTATTTACAGAACTTATGCTCGGATTGTACTGATTTTTTCTTAGATTTCGTACGGAGCTTTACTATATATTTTTTTTTGTGATAAACTTAATTGTAGTCTACTTATTAAACCTGAATTTGATATGTGAGTAAGCATGTATTATTTATTATTAGTTTTATTAGTCCGGTCAATCTAAACCAAATAAACTGCCCAAGTGCAAGTCGGACTCGCACTCGTAGGGTTCCGTAACACAGTTAAGTATTCCATAACTATGATATTTTGCAACTACAAAATTAACTTTGTTTTTCATAGTGTTTGTATGAAAAACAAAGTTATCTTTGCGGTTGCCATATCTCTAAAACTGCTGACTGTATCTCGTTCAAACCAATTTTCGTTGTTAGTTTTTATTGAGATCTACAGCATATATTTTTTTAGACTTTTCACTCCCATACTTTAAAAGTTAGAGGGGGGGACACACATTTTACCACTTTAGACGCGCCTATCTTTCAAATAATTGACTTTGAGAAAAAATGATTTTAGGTACCTCAATGTTAGTTTTGAAGACCTACCCATAGACACCCCACACGTATAGGTTTGAAGAAAAATTTTTTTTTTGTTTCAGTTCAATGTATGGGTGAAACTTTTATATTTTTGTATAAAAATCGGAAAGCGGTTTACAGAATACATTTACTTACCAAGTTTAAATTCTGTAGTCCTAACAGTTTCGGAATAAAATGGCTGTAACATACGGACGGACAGACAGACAGACATGACGAATCTATAAAGGTTCCGTTTTTTGCCATTCGGCTACGGAACCCTAGAAAATAATCATTTGGATTGACTTTCAAATTATTATTAAAATAGATTAAATTAAAACAACCGAGTTCCATGCCCCGCGAGTCAGTTTAAGTAGAGAAGTTTGAGACGTTTATCGTCATTGTTCTCGAATGAACCTTGTACTAAGGGGGATACTTGGGTATTTAAGTGACACTACAATCACCTTGACATAAGGTTGAAATTCAATTCTTGTATTCATAAAAAATCTTCTTGAGTATATGCATTTACGTAAACGAAACACTTGCGTGTTTTATCGGTTAACAACGCCATCTAGTGGTTTGCGATGAAACTAAATTTTTCTTTGTACCTACTAGACAGCGCTGTACTACCATGCTCTTATGCCTCTAAACATTCCGCCCACCAAGGCCATTTAGTGCGAAATGGGCTTCTAAACAACCGCCCACCGTGGCAAACATTGTTGGTGTAAATCTTGGTAAACTGAACATTACAATTTAAATCTCATAATATGCCTCTTTGCTTCTAATTATACAAATTTCTTACTTTAACAAATTATTAATTTACAGGTAGTATACATATTTTAAATGTAGGTCTTTTTATTACGGATGTCTTCACCCTGATGCTGACTACACGGGTAATATTATCCGCGCCTGGATGTTTTGCAGTAATTTGGCCCATTAGCCAACGACTGGGTGGTAAATCGTCTTCTTTTATCAAGACGATATCGCCAATATTCGGTTCTGGTACTCGAGAATTCCACTTATACCTATTCATCATACTCGATAGGTACTCTTGAGACCATCGCCGGCAAAAGCATTGCAATGCTCGTTGTAGACATTGTCATCTTTCAAATGATTGACATTGAGAAAAAATGATTTTAGAAACCTCAATGTCATTTTTGAAGACCTATCCATAGACCCCACACGTATAGGTTTGAAGGAAAAAATTTTTTTTTGATTCAGTTCCACGTATGGGATTTATTGGGTCCCCCCTTAAACTTTTATAATTTTTATTTTTGTATAAAAATCGGAAAGCGGTTCACAGAATACATCTACCTACCAAGTTTCAATTCTGTAGTCTTAACAGTTTCGGAATAAAATGGCTGTGACATACGGACGGACAGACAGACAGACAGACAGACATGACGAATCTATAAGGGTTCCGTTTTTTGCCATTCGGCTACGGAACCCTAAAAATGAGAGTGATGATACATAAAATCCCAACAAGCTGAAAATCAGTAAAATTGTTCAAAACATTATTATAAATCTATATATATAAAAGAAAGTCGTGTTAGTTACTACACTTATAACTCAAGAACGGCTGGAATTTGTTTTATGATTTTTGTATTTTTGGATTTTTTTTTGTCAGGAATAGGATAGTAAGTATTAAAAACAATGAATAATGGACCTAAAAAAAATATATAAAAATAAATATTTTGCCAAAATGTTTCTGGGTTTAAAAACTGCCGATTATTTGATGTGCAATTGTTTATCCCGCCGATTTTTTTTTGTATAATTATAGCTCCACACGATTAGTGTATTTAGCCAGTGTCAAGTATAAAATTCTTCTCATGTGTGGATAGTATTACAATATTCGGATTATCGCGTTTTTTTTGTATAATTATGGCTCCACACGATTAGTGTATTTAGCCTGTGTCAAGTAGTAAGTTAAGTAAAAATTCTTCAACGTTTTGTGAATTTATGTCATGTAGATTTTTAAAATGTCAAATATTGTCAGTAATGATAATTGTTTGACATATTTATTGATTTTCAAATATGCGTTCAGAAATGTATACTTACAAGCAACTTAAAAAAGTTTATATTTCTAAAAACCATTTTTACCAATTTTTATTCTATATCTGGATTGCCATAATACATAAATTAACTAAATATCTCTTTTGTATTCATGTATTTACGTTCATAAAAGCCTAAAACAAGTTCATCTAAAAGGTAACACGACATTCATTGTCTGTTAGGTGGTACAAAGTTCGCCGGGCCAGCTAGTAATATTTAAGAGTTCCCCATCATTCCCGTGTATGGAAAAAAAATTTATTATATATAATTGTTATAAAAAATTGAGTTTTTCACGATTTTCAGCAAAACAGTAAGTTTTATCATAAAAGTACCGCAAACAAAATTGTAGATCATAAAATTATCTATAAAAAGTGTATCAATACTTTTTTCCTACGAGCCACCGTTTCTGAGATATAAAGATTAAAAAAGTTATAAAAGTTGTTATCGTCATAATATGCACACGTTTCCACGCCACCTATGAGGTAATGTACTTAGCGCGTTTTTTAGGGTTCCGTAGCCAAATGGCAAAAAACGGAACCCTTATAGATTCACCGTGTCTGTCTGTCCGTCCGTATGTCACAGCCATTTTATTCCGAAACTATTAGGACTACACGATTGATATTTAGTAGGTTGTAGGATGTATTCTGTAAACCGCTTTCCGATTTTTATACAAAAATAAAAAATATAAAAGTTTAAGGGTGGGGCATCACATACATGGAACTGAAAAAAAAAATGTTAGTTCTATAAACCTATACGTGGAGTGTCTATGGATAGGTCTTTAAACATGACATTGAGGTTCCTAAAATTATTTTTTCTCAAAGTCAATCATTTAAAAGATAGGCGCGTCTAAAGTGGAAAATGTGTGACACCCCCCCCCCCCCCCCCCCCTCTTTAACTTTTAAAGTAAGGGAGTGAAAAAATCTAGAAAAAATATATTCTGTAGATCTCAATAAAAACTTTCAACGAAAATTGGTTTGAACGAGATACGAGATACAGTCAGCAGTTTTTGAGATATAGCGACCGTTGTAAGTTTTATCATAAGAGTAGGTACTTTTATGATAAAACTTACCGTTTTGCTGAAAATCACGAAAAACTCATTTTTTTGACCCTTGACCTTGAACAAAAAAAAATCCATACACGGAAATGAGGAAGTTTTAGATATTATTTATAATTATGTTTTGAACAATTTTACTGTTTTTCAGCTTGTTGGGATTTTATGCACCTTCGAATGTCTAAATTGACCGGACTTTATGTATATGGCATATCAAATTAACAATTCCATTACTTCCTGGTAAAGTTAAAATGGTTTATAATTTATTTTATAAACAGGAGTTCAGAACTTTATATAAAATTGTTACAGAACATAACGAGATAAATTTCTACGCGTACATGTTCATGTAGAACTCTTTTTAGGGTTCCGTAACCAAAGGGTACCAACGGAACCCTATCACTGAGACTTCACTGTACATCCATCCGTCCGTCTGTACGTCAGTCTATCCGCATTTCATAGGGCTGTACAAGCGGGATTCAAAAAGTTATCGTATTCAAAACGTTATCATTTTCACGGAATGAAATTCGCAATATTTTGTGAAAACAAATGGCCTCCGTAATAGCAAAGTTTAATTAATAGGTAATAGGTAGATACTTAAAATGTTTATAAAGTATGTATTAAGTATGTGTATTACTATGTGTATGTCGCAGGCAGATAACTCAATTAGCCGATAAATAAACAGCTTAGCTTCTTTACTTAACAGCGCCGTTCGACTAGATTCCTGTATGCTATCCAGCTATTTGATCAAACAGCTAGGCAAATGACTTGGATCGATGACTTTTCATTACTTAATTGCCTAGCCTGTTCATAAGTCTGACACTAAGGCAACACACTAGAGAACAATGACCACCGCGTGACATTCGCTAACGAGCGTAGCGAGGAAGGGAGTCGCGGTAGCGGTCGCGCGTCACCAGAACTAACGCAATGGCGTTTAAATCATGGTACAGAAGACCTTTAAATGGCTGAATATCATTCAGGCCACTAGTTGAACGGCGCTGTTTAGTACAGAGCCTAGACTATTGATGGAATGGTTTATAAAGCCAGTTGGCTGCGACATATTTAAAACGTTCAAAACTACGATAATTTTTAACTAAACATAAGTATTGTTCGTTCCGCTAATTTATTGAGTTATACTGCCTCTGTAGGTTGAGACGAAACTGCAACAAAGTAGCAGCGGAAGGAAAGTAAAGCCATAGTTCAATTCAACACGTGTTTCGCCTCCACACCTATAAAGAGATATTGACTTGTCGATTGTTGTGGCATGGGTAATTTACTTAGTAACGGCTGAATTGAATATTAGTAATAGACCGAGCGAGCGGAGCGTCTCATTTTCGAGTAGGCCAATAATGCTTATGTCCGGATGTTTGTCTGTCTGTTCTCGTCTAGGTACAGGTCGCATTTTTATATCCGATATCCGATTTGCACGAAAGTTGGCACACTAGACATATGTAAGTAATGAGATTGATGCATTACGCGTAATATTACCCGACCGCGTACTATAGCATCACACATTACGCGACCAAATTAACCATCACACGAAACTTAACATCACACTGATCACACATCTTATCACATTTATTTCGTGTACTGCTCTGTTGCAATGCCATACTCTATGCGTGCGAGTGAGAGGGAGCGTGTGGTGCCAGACCCGCTTGGCGGCAATTCAACTTTAATTTAGAACTATATTACTAAGGCAATATGGTTTAATTTTGTGGCCCCGCTCCGTACGCAATGTTTTAAAATCATCACTTCATGACACTCGTTCATCTCTCCTCAGTACAGTAATATCACAGTTTATAACATTACACGAGTGATCATAGAGTATACTATGACTACGTGATATTGGAATGAAATGTCGCCGCGCAGCGTGTCATCTCATGTGATGTTTGAGGTGATTGGGTAATGAAATATTACTCGGTACGAAATGTAATGCCATATCACATTACTTTTAAATGCACTGTTTTGCGCATGTCTATGGCACACAAGCCCCTTAATTTCATCAAGAATTAAAAATTAGGGGTAAGGGGGAAGGGGGGGGGGAGATTAGGATATTGTTATATATCAAAGGATTTCAGTCAAATTGGAAAGGCACACTAAGAGCTTCATTCTACACAAGATGTTGCAGAAAAAATCTCAAAAGGAATGTGGAGGCGGGAAAAGGGGGAAGTTTGCTGTAGCGTCGTAGGAATCGAAATTGATCTATTCGTTTAAGAGCTTTATTTTTATCTGAGAGGCTACTAGCGTTTGAACAGTGTGTCGCTTGGTGGTAAGCTATGATGGGTTCGAAGAAGGTAAACACATCTGTGTATGACAGACACACACATACACAGACACACAGATATACACGTCAAACTATATAACTATATGAATAGAACAGAACAGAACAGAACAGAACGGAACAAAACGGAACAGGGCCCCTAGACAATTTTTGATGATTTAGATTTTGTCTAGGGGAGCAGAACAGAACGGAACGGAACGGAATGGAACGGAACGGAACGGAACGGAACGGAACGGAACGGGGCCCCTAGACAAAATCCATTTTCCTGTTTGCCTTCACGCTAACGCAAGTTCCAAATGTATGGAATGACATTTGTTTCCGCAACAAAAATGTCATTCCCATACATTTTGAACTTGCGTTAGCGTAAAGGCAAACAGGAAAATGGATTTTGTCTAGGGGCCCGTAACGGAACGGAACGGAACGGAACGGAACGGAACGGAACGGAACGGAATTCTTTATTACACACCATTACAAGAATAACAGACTAAAATTAAGCTACTTATATTATATCGTCCCTCTTGTTTGTTAAAAACTAATTAAACACCTCCTTCATTGTTTGGGGCTAGCAGTTTGGAAACAACATAACCAAGATTAGCTCTAGAATTAAGTCAGCAACTAAGTTGTTCCCGCAGCTTGTATCGACAACCAGGATTATCGAATTGAACTAACTTCGTAAAGGCTTACTGGTCCACTTTCTGATCCCATTTTAGATCCGACGTAATATTGCAATATGGTGCTGGGTTATAATTCAGTTTCATGTTATACGTATGGTAACTCTAATATTATGAAGTGTTTAAACACTTTGTATGTTGCACACAATCCAAAATTTGTAACTCTGTCACTCTGTCTGTTTGTTACCTAATCACGCCTAAACAGATGATCCGATCTTGCTGAAATTTAACAAAGAGATACTTTATAGCATAAGGATGAACATAGGCTACTAAATTCTCGGTGTACGTGAACGAAGTCGCGGGTATCAGCTAGGAAGTACATATGGTATACAAATTTATATCGCATTTTTTATGTTTACTAAGGCAAATATTATGTTTCTTTGAAGTGTTTCACACTTTATATTTTTGTAAATTGTTAAACACAATCCAAAATTTCATCGTACCGACGGGACTTGAACCCGCAACCTCCGGAATAACAATTTAAACAAGCTTAATTGGCAAAGCACCGGAACATGTTATTCCGGAGGTTGCGGGTTCAAGTCCCGCCGGTACGATGAAATTTTGGATTGTGTTTAACAGTTTACTAAGGCATTTGAGATTTATATAAAAGATATTTTAATTAGCACGTCGCCATACTATACATAATACATAGTGTTTGTCAATGTATTGAGGGGCGCAATACTCAGCAATATACTATCAATAATGTCATTCAATTGTGCAATTTTTTTTTTGAATCTCTTATAGACTAGCGTTTGACCACTATCTCACCTGTTGGTAAGTGATGATGCGGTCGAAGATGGTAAGTACGCTAAGCCTAGAATGGGAACTGGCTCTCAAGAATAGCTGCCGGAACACATTAGATGTTTGGCGACAGATTTTCTAGCTTGAGGGTGATAGCTAGCTACCAGGCGGACACTTGATAGTGTCCTACCACCATGCGGTGGTTGTTGGCTTCTTAACGATGTTTTCCCTTCACCGGAGGGCCATTGTGAAAAGCGCACATACATTTTTCGATAGAAAAATCCATTGGTGCACGGCGCGGGGCTTGAACTCGGTACCTCTGGCATAAAGCCGACTGTTTCCCGATTAGGCCACTGGGCCCTTAATTTTTGACACCTTGATGTAATATTTGTGGAATTAAATTAATTGAATTGAAATATTTGACTGATGTAACTCAACATTTTCTCGTGATTTGTTTGAATATTGTTAGAAGGTTCTTTAATGTATAACACCTCAAAAGTTTCAACATGATGTTTGATGCCAGTTGAAAGACGTTCTATGGAGAAGATTCGAGAAGAGTTCAGATAGTAGCTTCCTATGGATGTCCTATGGATGTATGATGGACTAAAGTCGGATTCAGCACCTCGTCTCAGTGCCATCTTTCTATTCTAGACAAGCGTAATTCCATAATTTTTTTTTGTAACCTATTTTATGCCACTCCTGGGCAAAGGTCTCCCCAATTTTTTTCCACCTATCCCTATCCATTGCCGTTTGTGGCCAGACTTTGTGAAAACTATCCAAATTATCTCGCCACCGCATTTTTGGCCTTCCTCTACATCGGCGGCCGTCTTCAGGTACCCATTGCGTGACAATTTTAGCCACACGTCGGGATGCATCCGATAAGTAAAAAAAAATTGCAAATATTTTTTTTATGTATGTTCGCGCATAACTCATATTTCTATAGACTGATTTTGCAGAATTAATTTTTGTTCGAAAGAAGTTTATTTCGGAATTGTACCATTTAAATGTCATTAGGATCTAATGTGTATCTCCTGAGATATGGATGTAAACACCTCACTCTCTCTCAACTTAGTACCGAAAATGACTGGCGCAGCATTGGACAACTTAAAAATTATAACTTAGACTATATCAAAATTATATAGACCTTAAGTTATAATATGAAGTTCGTTTTCAGGGTTCCGTACCCAAAGGGTAAAACGGGACCCTATTACTAAGACTCCGCTGTCCGTCTGTCTGTCTGTCTGTCTGTCTGTCTGTCCGTCTGTCACCAGACTGTATCTCATGAACCGTGATAGTTAGACCGTTGAGAAAAAAAAATCACAGATGATGTATTTCTGTTGCCGCTATACTAACAAATACTAAAAACAGAATAAAGTTAAAAATAATAGAGGGTCCCCATACAAGAAACGTGTTTTTTCGGCATTTCACGCCATCTATGAACGGTTAGTTAGGTAAACGTCCCATAGATGGCGTTATATTGAAATGTCGATCCCTAACACCTTTGTTAGACGTTAGATGGCGTTATAAGAAATAATATGTTTATAAATTATTATTTTTTGCTTGTGAAAAATGATAGTGGTATTTTTTGGTTGATCTTATAAAATACTGTAGTGTGGTACGGAACCCTACTAGTGCGAGTCCGACTTGCACTTGGCCAGTTTATTATTTTATCTTTAAACCATGAATCTCGTTGTTATTTTTGAGTACCTATCCATATTTCGGCGCATGCGGCGCGTTTCAGTGCCATATTTATTTACTTCGGAATAACAGAAATATCTGCCCAACAGTGAGTGGATAGTGATGTTACACTAAACAGTTACATCGTTATTGTGTATTTACGATGAAACTGTTCGTAACGAGGGCGCTGTGCACATACATGCTTAAAATAGATTATTCTGTCCCCTTAAATGGTCAAATAGAAAAAAGTTCACACTGTCCCCTTACTCGTGGCAAGTGAACAGACCGGACGAAAAAGTTTCCGCTGTACCCTTGCTCGTAGCAAGAAGAATAGAGACAACAAGTTTTGAGTGCCATAATTTCTCTTATATACAGACATCATCACTTACCATCACGTTGGCGACGTTTTTTGTCATGTAACATTATATCATTTAATTATGTATATATTAGATATCACATTACTCAGATGGTTTGAAAAACAAATAAAAAACCGACATCACATGCCGCGCGAGTAATTTTCAGTAGCAAGTATGAAGTTTTTATCTGCATATCCCTAGTGATACTGATCAGAACATGATAAAATTTACTGGACATAATGTGAGATATTACCCTCCTCAGAGATAAAAGATTAGTTAATATCGGCAAATTTTTAGTAAATATGTAAAAAAAATTCATCTCCTTATTTGCTGGAGATACTAACCAGATTTCGATAGGTTATAAAAAAAACCACAGCGATGACATATCAAAAATACGCTACGAAAAAAATGAAAGAATAATCGTTAAAATCGGTTCACAATTGAGGAAAAATCTAATTAATAATTCTCCATTTCGGAATTTGGTTGAAATAAAACTATTTCATTCAGATCTTCACTGTAAAACTCAACGCAATAATCATGGAGAATATCTACTTTATCCCTGAAAATAATCATAAGATGCTATAGCATTCCTAATGCAAGTTATTACAAAGTCATTTCGCTGCTTAGTGGCTAATAAGCCTGAAAACTCGAATAAGCTCCCAAACATCCATTAAGACGAAATGGCTCTACATCAACCAGTAGTGCACAATATAATGTTTGTAGATTTAAGTCTAGAGTATTTTAGGTCTAGCGTGTTCACCATATACCTATTAAGTAATAAAAAAAACTATGTGTGAACTTATGTACACGCGTTCGAAGTTATACTTCTGTGCCGTATGGGAAAAAAAATAACTAAAATGCAATAGTGATTAACGATAAATAATAAAATTAATCAAAAAGATATTATTTAAATAAAAAAGGTTTGATTAACGTAAAAATATGACGTTAAATATGACGTTCTTACGAAACACGTGTTCTAAATATAAAAATACTAGAATATACAACTTGAACATAGTCATGCCACCTAGAACCAACTTCACGGTGTAGAATTTAGGTGTCGGTGTGCGCGCGCATCGTAAAAATTCACTCTCATCATTTTTCTCTATCGCGCCAAAAGAAGTATAACTTCAAAAAAGTATTTTGTTCATATAAGTTTTTATACTAACCGGACTTCACTCGCGATTATTTTATTATTATGTTCCATAGTTCATAAGTGCGGCGAACTTGTGATAAAACATTCACAGCAGCGCCCTCTGAGCAATCACATTTTTGGCACAAACAACCGCCCACCCAAGACGCATATTTTAACATACCTAGCCCGTTCCGTCGTGAGTAAAATGCAAAATATTTACTAAATTTGAGTAGCTTTCCCCTTCTTATATGAAGACAGTAAAAAATTAGAACTAAGAAGAATATAAGTGCAGTAGGGACTCCACCCATTACACACTTTAATCCCACTGATATAAAGACGCAGCACGTCTAAACAAATATAATGAGGTTATGATCCATCAAACCAACTACACATCATAAAACTAGTCTTTTGCGCAGTCGGGTAAAAAGCTCTCCAACGTCAGAAGTTCATAGGACTCAAGCCCAGTCGAACGGTAGCTGTCGTGATCGGCACCCGAGCGTTTGACGTAACGCGATTGCGCGCGAACGTAATTCTACGTTTCTTTTTCAGTTAACAGTTTAAATAGCCAGTGCTCTCGAAAAAAAAAATGAACGTATTTAAAAAAGTATCTAGTTTATTTAGCATGTTGGAGAAATTTTGATTAATACTTGAACTTTGTTTGCTAGTGAAAGACTAAAAACTAAAAACCTTCCGAAAAGGTACTAAAAAGTTTGCCAATTGTTATCAGTATTCGTTGAAGTATTTTTAATCTTAATATTTTCATTATTGTGTTAACTAATCATAGAACTTTTATCCCCGAAAAATTATTAAAACTAAAGCTTAACTTTATTATTTTCTGGAAATGATTATGTTTTTGAAATAGTGAAAATAAAAAAGTAAGAGGATGTGAAAATAAATAGTGAAATTAACTTGTCAAACAAATTGAATAAGTGAGTGAACTTCATAACTGGTGCATGAATACGTAAGTAAATAAGTAAGTTTAGAAGAGTTTACCGTAAACTTTCAGAGGAGTTTCAGTAATTTTGAAATCCTCTTTGTACACTAAATACTTTCTAACTGAAGTAATCCTTATAATTGGAAAGGTGAAACTCCCTCTCCAGTGATTGCGACAAATTAGTTTAAGTTAATTAGCTTTTTCTTGTTTCAAAATTTTCTTAAAGAAAATTTGTATAAATGAAAGAGTTCGTGGATTTTGACAAAATCTGCGAACACAATAAGAAGGCTTGTTTATAATATTTTTCAACAATTTAAAATTTAACTAACAATTTGAAAATAAAATTGGATTATAACTGGAAAACATTAACGCTTCGGCATAATAAGCGATCACGGAAAAAGTCAATTAGTTGGTACTGAAGCGGTAATAAAAAATTATAACACGTTAAAAACCGTTTTGCGAACTAGAAAAGTTAACCCGCTTGGAAGAATAAAATGTAGGAACACCTGAAGTCTTTAAATACAAAGCATTTTAAAAATGAATTGCTGCAGTAGCTAAAAGCCAAACAATTTTACAGTGTGGCTGAATTTTTTAATGATAAATGAGTTTAAATTAATATATTATCTTTTTATTTTTTATATATCTTATAGACTAGCGTTTGACCACTATCTCACCTGGTGGTAATGGATGATGCGGTCGAAGATGGTAAGCACGCTAGGCCTGAAATGGGAACTGGCTCTCCACGATAGCTGCCGGAACACATTAGATGTTTGGCGACAGATTTTCTAACTTGAGGGTGGTAGCAGGCCAGGCTATAAGAATCTTTGTCCTGACATACTGACTGACTGACTGACTGACTCACTGACAGACAACGCACAGCCTAAACCGCTGGTCGTAGAGACTTGAAATTTGGAGGGTATATTTGTCTTAGTACGTGGGGGTGTAATAAGAAAGGATTTTTCAAAATTCACCCCTTAAGGGGATGAAATGGGGGTTCAAAGTTTGTATGAAGAAACAAGATTAGATAGTCTTTTCTATCCGAAACTTCACACAAGTGCTTCAGTACAAAAATAAGTAAATACGTGTTTCAGGTTTTTTTGAAATTCCGTCCCTAAGAGGGTGAAATGGGGTAACAAAGTATGAAAATCAATATTTTTTCGGATTGCGCTAAAACTTGGCATGCAGATAATTATTACAACGTTAGTTACCTTTGAAAAAGGATTTTTCAAATTTCACCCCTGAAGGGGATGAAACGGGGATTCAAAGTTTCTATGGAGATACATAATTAGATAGTCTTTTCTATTCGAAACTTCACACAAGTGCTTCAGGACATAAATAAGTAAAAAAAAACTAAAAACAACCGACTTCAATGCCGCGCTATTAATTTTTAGTACCAATTTTGAGGTGTTTATCTCCATATCTCTGGAGATACTCATCAGACCTCGATAAAATTACCATGGTACTACCAAACCACCAACCACCAAAAAGTTATCCGCGAACAAACATAAAAAAAACATATACGGTCGAATAGAGACTCCTCCACCTTTTTTTTAAATCGGTTAAAAACTGGGGATTTATTTTAGCAAAATACGAAACATCAAAAATATACATAGATGGAAGTGGAGTAATATTTAAGTGTTTAAATAAGGGTTTACACGAGTCAAACGGCGGCGCACCACAAATCGCACGTATGCACGTATGCACTTTTAATAACTAGCTGACTCAACTCGTGTAGTGTGTTTTAAATTTATTTAGTTCACGCAAAGATAACTCAGTTAACACTTGATGGGACGAAGGCCCCTTCAATACCTTTTAGCCCATCTTTAGAAATCCTATATATTTCGGTTCAAATGATTGAATGGGAGGATCTTTTGGAAAGGATTACGGAACAAATCGGTATTTACTGATGTGTGTTCAAAGGAATATCTTGGCTATTCTCTTTTCCTCTCTTTTCTCCCGACTGCCAAAAAAGCGGAGTTTCTCGGTTCGTCTGTATGTGGTTTTAACAGACTTCAAAATAAGGATGTTTCTCAATTCGACCGCATATATATATATATAAATATATATTATATAGACATATATAAATATATATATTATGTTTGTTCGCGGTTAACTTCATCGTTTATGAACCGATTACTTTTATTCTTTTTTTGTTGGAAAGGAGATATCTCAAGTGTAGTACCATGGTAATTTCATCGAGGTCTGATAAGTATCTCTAGAGATACGGTGAAAAACACCTCAAAATTGGTACTGAAAATTAATAGCGCGGTATTTGAAGTCGGTTCTTTTTTAGTTTTTAGGGTTCCGTACCCAAAGGGTAAAACGGGACCGTATTACTAAGACTCTGTCCATCTGTCTGTCTGTCTGTCTGTCTGTCCGTCTGTCACCAGGCTGTATCTCATGAACTGTGATAGTTAGACAGTTGAAATGTTCACAGATGATGTTTTTCTGTTGCCGCTATAACAACAAATACTAAAAACAGAATGAAGTTGAAGATAATAGAAGTCCCCATACAAGAAACGTGTTTTTTTCGGCATTTCACGCCATCTATGAAATATCTTTATTAAAGGATCTTATATCGATCGAATTTATATTCAACTTGAATATTTTTTTTTCATGGGTAGGATGGTTCCATTTTACAATCTAACGATAATCTAACAAGAATCTCTAGAGTGATGGAGATAAACTTGAAATTGTCACTGACAATTTAAGATAGATTTGATGAGTATCTCCAGAAAAATGGTGATATAATTCTCAAACTAGCTATTGAAAGTGACGCGCGCGGCATGTGAAGTCTGTTTTTCAATTAAAAAACTATTTCAATTATTCTCTCTGTCATGTTGATGTTTCCGAGTTAATCATATTAAAGGTGCGGTCCCACCGCGGCGTCCTGCGATCTGCGGGCGCGATTTCAGTACTTTGCAATTGTTTTTGATCGCGTTTGGTGTGGACCAGTCGGTACAAATACTACAGCGCTATCTGATCGCCGCCTAGATCGCGCACGCAAGATGCTGCGATGTATTCGTACATTAAAGTTTTCTATATTAGTGTAAATAAATAAGTATCATAGATAATTTTAACCGCACAAAATGGCTTTGGGTTTCTTAAGGACATCAAAAATAAACGTATTGAATGTTAATTTAATAAGAATAACAAAACTCATGTAATTCGATGTTTGATTGCTATATAATAAAAAAAAAATCGATTACGATTACAGTCGACTGTATCAATAGGGTTTCTGTGCAGTTTCTTGGGGTGCTATCAGCCGAACGATTAAAATCTATCCGTGTAAATCTCTCATTAAGAGCTACCACATCCAGCACTAAATTTAAAAAAAATAATGATAAGCGAAACTGACTTCCCAAAAAAAGGAGGTTCTTAATTCGTCTGTATGTTTTTTTTGTGTATGTTACGCGATTACTCCGTGCATTCTGAACCGATTCGAATGATTATTTTTGTTATCGGTAGGGTACATACGTTTCCAAGGTGGTCCCATTGTAATTTCATTGAGATCTGATAAGTATCTCCAGAGATATGACGATAAACGTCTCAAACATGCTACTGAAATTGATTCGCGGGGCAATGAAGATGATGAATGAATGAAGCGGGTTGTTTTAGTTTTTAAACTATCATTTTAATAAAGATCTAAGGTCAGCGATATAGGGGTCGTGAGTTTGATCCCCACCTTTACTATTGACGTGAACCCACTCCAGACACATTTAGCTTAGTTGGAGACTATTAGAAATGTGCAATCCACATTGCTAGTAATCTTTAAAAAAATGTTGCATTAAAAAAATGATTTATTGCAGAGTTATAAAACCTAGATGTATTTCAGCCTAAAATAGACCGTTCAATATCTTCATATCGTGGTATTAATAAAAAAATATCGTAAAATCGTTTCGCCCATAAAGCAACTCGAACATGGAAGAGATGTGGGTACGCTGACCTTCTGTTCTTAAATTACTATTTCAACCGACTTCCAAAAAGGAGGAGGTTGTCAATACTTTCATAAGTGTACCGTCTACCCAAATGAAATAAATAAATGATATATGAATTATGTTTGTTTTTTAAGTGAAAACTTCTTTAGCGGCGTTGTGAACTTTTTGGGATGGATAAAAAGGTTAACCTCGCTTCAGGACACGTGACCTGATCCAAAATTCGTAAGACGAAGAGAAGAAGTAGACAACGTTATCGTCCTAGTTTTCTCACTTCTGCCGGCACTCCTGGAGTGCAACCCGTTCTTTTTTTGTTACGCGTTTTCTATGCCATTTGTGAACCTATTTTATTGATTATTTTTTCTTTGGTAATATAAATAATATATAAATAATAAAATAAACTTTTTATTTGCAGGGTGGTCCTATTTTACAGATCTGACAAGTCCGATAATCTCCATAGATATGGCGATAAACATCTCAAACTTGCTACTGAAACTGACTTAAACGGCATTTGAAGTCAGTTTTTTAGTTAACAACTATCTTAATTATTTTGGTTCAAAACTTACATGGTATCACGGGTTCTTATTGATTAGTTTAACCATTAGTTAGACCAGTTAGTTAGTTAGCTCTTATTTGTAAATAAAAACTTGTGAAGAACCTTCAGCGACTCGTTAGGCTGTCACGTGTCGCTTAAGGTTCAAAAAGGTTGACCCTGATGTAAACCGCAAACGTGCCCCTAATGTAAGCCAGTTTACCAAGAACACTAATTTATGATATAAGGTAACAAGCACGATGCTCTGCTGATGGTATATTATAAGCGATGAGTTGTACCTGTTACAGATACAGCTGCATGCAACATTCGGAATAGCCAGAATTCGAGATATAAAGATGTTATGTAATTACACTGGACACATTATCATTCAAACCGAAAAACACTCCTATTCTAAAATTATAAATTGAATACCTTAGGTCAAGGCGTATCCAAATATACTGTAACAATGCATCAAGTAATACCATTTCACGATACTTGGGCTACTGCTTGCATCATTTATTATCGTAGGGCAGCTGATATAAAACTTCTGGATATACTTTCTGGATATACTGGATATAATTTGAGCCTTTACACGTGCACCAAATTTTTCTTCTATTATGATTAAGGTAGTTTAAAAACTAAATAACGAAGATAATTTAAAAAATAATAATCCAACTTCACATGCCGTCCGAGTCAGTTTCAGTAGCTAGCTTTGGAACTAATTCTTTTAATTGAAACTGTGAGTTTGACGTTTGAGAGATCACCGCTCGGAACAATGACTATAGTCATTGCGACGACATTATTTTTGATAAATCTGCTACATTAAAATAGTTCAATAATGCCAAAAGTAATTAAAAGTGGTTTAAGAGAAACTGTTATCAAAGTACAAAGTAAAAGCACAGTGGCGCACAGGCACGCCAAGTTATACTTGCCTTACTGTACTGTGCCGTTTTGAGTGAAAAAATAAATGGTCACGTTACGTATACTACACAAGAAAAAAAATCCGAATTGTTAATCAATTCAATAATTCAATTCAACAGTCAATTGCCAGAGCAATACCGTAAAAAATACAAAAACAAAACATAAAGACGAATTGAAAACCTCCTCATGTAGAAAGTCTGTTGAAGAAATAATTTTTCCACATTGCGTTTATTTAGTGCCCACACATAAAAACTCGTTATGTCGGAACATCATCACAGAACAGATAAAAATACTACGTAGTATCATTTCAAGTTTAACAAACATCACGGGTATACCTCGAGGGGTTAAGGTTCATAATTGTAATACTTTATTGTTTCTTAATATATCATTTAATCAGTTTATATAAACAGAATGAAATATGCAAGGATAAAGTTCCTTAATCACATTTGGGTACAGAGTGGACTTTTGAGATGGGACTCTTCTAAATATCTGAGGTTCAGAATAATCATACACCATTTTTTTTTTCAAGTTTAATACTTTTTTATGCACAAGCTTTTTTGTAAGGACTTTATCTAAAAGCGTTTGCTAAATAAAAGCTGTACAATGGCTAGACTCTATCTAGTGTCCGCCTGGCCAGTTACCATTCTCAAGTTATAAAATCTGTCGCCAAACATCTATTGTGTTCCGGCAGCTATCCTTGAGAGCCAATTCTCATTCTAGGCCTAGCGTGCTTACCATCTTCGACTGCATCATCACTTACCAACAGGTGAGATAGTTGGAAAACGCTAGCCTATTAGATATAAAACAAGTAACATTTACAAAACCTTTTTAAACACATGCTTTTACAATAGTAAATCAAGACAAATCCAACGAGCCCATACACGACGGGTATAACATGTGTAGTTTAGGAGTTCCTTTCGCAACCTTCCAGCTCCATCATCAGATCAGCACCATGTCATCATAATATTGTATTGTCATCGTGATTTACACAGTATGCAAAATTTCAGCTCAATCGAACTCCTGAAAGTCGCTCTAAAATCAATTGCAAGATTTGTAACGGACAAATAAATTCGCCGTAAAGTAGAGATTGTAATAAAAAAAATTGTAATAATAACACTCAAAATGGCCGCCTCAAGTTAAATCAAAAACAAATGAAATGCAACCGTAATCTCGCCAGCGTTCGGATTTCAAATTGTCATTTGGCTCCATTTTCGTTCACAATTAAAAAGTTTGAAGGTTTTTGAAGCCATTGTGGCTCAGAACAAGCTGGTAATAAACTGTTCGTCAATACTGAAAACTTCAGCAGGATTTTTGGACTCACTTAGAAATTGGGACATTTCGTAATGCGCTAGTTTTCTTTTGAGTGATTAACTTCAAATCCTGACGTTTAGCGTCAGGGGTGGGGTGTTATAAGTTTGACTTGTGTCTGTGTTTTTGTGTATGCGTGTCTGTCTGTGGTATCGTAGCCACGACGAACCGATTTTGATTTAGTTATTTTTTGTTTGATAGGTGTTTGAATCGAGAGTGTTCTTAGATTTTCTTTTAGAGGAAGAAAGACACCTTGTTCTTGTGTGCTTTTTAAAGCGTTCACTATCACTATACTTATGTTTACTTGATACAAAATATCACAACGATCCCTTTAAAGGTTTACCATTTTAGTCTTCTCACTATATTCGTTATCAAGAAGCTGTACAGCTTCTTGTTATCAAGAAGCTGTACACGAATATAGTGAGAAGACTAAATTGGTAAAACGTAGGCTATATAGCCTCGACATTCACATGATGGTGAAGTCTGCAATCGTTAGCTTCAGCATACTATATGATTGTTTTAGCGACGAGCTCCACAGCTCACATAGTCGAGGTCCTAAATTAAACCTGTATTTAGCGATCGTTACAAAATGAGGTCACGGCACAAGATTTCAGCTCTCCATTTAATTTGGCTACCTAATTTGGGTTATATGACCTCGTGACCTATCTAATATCTTTCTGGAGTATTATATATACAAATCCCTAATGTAATTATAGAACCCACACGATCCCTTGTAATCACATTTTCAATATGTGACATTCATCGCCTAGATTTTATTGCTGTTTTACTGTAACCTGACCGTTTGGGAATCATAATATTGGCCGTGTTTTTAGTTAACTTTGCAAATTAAAGAAGACGTCTGTTTTTAACCGACTTCACAAAAAAGGAGGAGGTTCTCAATTAGTCTGTATGTTTTTTTTTGTGTGTGTATGTTACGCGATTACTCCGTCAATTGTGAACGGATTCAAATGATTCTTTTTTTAATAGGTACGGTACGTTTCCGAGGTAGTCCCATTTTAATTTTATTGAGATCTGATTAGTATCTTCTGAGATATGGAGATAAATATCTCAAACATAGGAGAATGTACTGGTTTTAGAAGAAGAGTCCCAAGAAGATTATACACAATGGAGGTTGCTATTGCATATACTTTTGAAGACTAAAAAATATGACCTTGAATAATGTTTTTACATCTTTCTTCAATTTGATTTTGGTTTTTAACCCTCGACGCAAAACGAAGGAGTGTTATAAGTTTGACGTGTGTATCTGTTTATTTGTGTGTCTGTCATCGTGGCATCGTAGCGCCCAAACGGATGAACCGATTTTGATTTAGTTTGTTTTGTTTTATACATGTCTTCGTCAAGAGTGTTCTTAGCTTTATTGCATGAAAATCTGTTCAGCCGTTTAAATATTATTAGCTCTTTTTTGGTTAAAAAACTACGATAGCAACTTTCATAAGCTCGTAGTCCTTTGACATTTTTTGACGTCCGCGCGTCAAAAAATCAAAATGGCGCTGTCGCAGTATCTTATTACTTCAATGATATTGCAAAAATATGGTAAACTTGATCTAATTCTGAGACACATCTCCTTGGAATTGTCTCAATGTACAAAGTTATACATATGCTTTGATTCTAAACTCGGATTACATATACAAATCAGTCGGTCAAAATTAAAACCACCCAGTTTTAATTTTTTGAATTTAAGTATTATTGACAGATATTCTTACGGTAACTGTGAGCGAGATAGAAACAAAGGTGGGGAGAATTAATTTGTCTTCACAGCAATGTTCTACCAGGCAAAGTCTTGTTAATGTGCAAAGTTTTTGAGCATACCTAATATTTTTTGACATGACATGACGTTTGGCGAAGACGGCGGCCATATCAGTCCCGCCCGCGACACCGCATACATAAATAACTCAGAATTATAAACGTACTTTGTACCAACCAACACTGCAAAACAAAATTATAAGCATAATACCACAGATTATATAAAAGTTACTACGTAAATAATACTTTCCGTTGTTAGGTTGGCTACACAGTGCTTTCATAATTCGGGTATTAACAACGTAAGGAAGTGCCAATTCTTATAACGTAGTAGAGTGATTCAAACTGGCATATGGTGGCCATAAATGTTAATCATCGCAAATAATACTTTTTAATATTCATTTTGGAATACAAATAGTCCGTGTTATAAAAGTATTTTGAATTATTGTAATAAAAGAGACAATTAATTATCGTGTAAGTCAGATGCTTTTGTTGCATAGGGCCATTTTGGACATTGTCCTTTGATACCTTGATGACGTCATTATGACTATATAGTGAATATTTTCACTAGCGCGGCATTTAAAGTAATTTTTTTAAGGTTCCAAACCCAAAGGGTACCAAATGAACACTTTCTGAGACTTTGTTGTCCGTCCGTCCGTCCGTGTGTCTATATGTGCGCACTTTACAAATGTACCTTCTTAACCGTAATAGGTACATACTTGCAATTTTCATAAAGTATATATCCGTCAGTGTATAACGACCCAGACACGAAATTTTATAGATGCATGTAATTTAATTAAAACTTGTTTTGCACTAAAAAGGGTAAAATAAAATCTTTTTCAAAAAAAATTAAACCGACTTCAATACCACAAACAAGCACTCAGAAGCGAAAAATAAATTACTTAATATAATTATTATAAGCGCTGCCCACTTATCTATTTGAAGTCGGTGCCAGCCAAGTCTAATAGGTAGTAGATAGATACTACCTACATGTATCTACCTACTTACTACTACTACATACATAGTATCTATCTACTATCCAATAGACTTGGCTGGCACCGACTTCAAATAGATAAGTGGGTAGCGCTTATAATAATTTTATTAAGTAATTTATTTTTTGCTTTTGAGTGCCTGTTTGTGGTAATAAAGTTGTTTTTTTTTTTTTTTTTTTAAAGATTTTATTGTTTTTCTATGTACCTACTCGGTGTTTCTTATCGACCATATTCAAAACATTAATTTATATTTTTTAAGAGAAAAGAGTGGATCGTTATATTACTACCATTATATTATTATTTTTTCCACAGAAATATGAATACTAAAAACCTTATCATTCATAATATTTATGTGATTTTTTATGTGCCCAACTACCCATACTAAAATGTTGCAAAAAAAGTTTAAATGTTTTGCATGTTTGACGGTAGCAAGAATTTTTAGAGTTAAGGGGCCAATGTTTAGTACTTGTTCAGTTGTTAGTAAAATAAATAAATATAAAATATCGGGCTTGATTTTTGCATTTCCAAGTTACACAATGTACGCTGATTTTAATTCTATGTATTTTGTAATAGTTGATAATGTAATAATCGAGCACGATAACTAATTATTTTGATTTTGATATTTACGTAACTCGGCCAGTTCTGAAATTTGACCCCTCACCTTAAAAATTCTAGCTTCTTTAAAAACGACAGTGACGGTTAAATCGGTAAAGATGATTGATGAATTGATGACGTTTTGCCCTTAACGTATTAAATCCAACGAGCTCAAACACGAAGGGTTTGGGCTTGAAGTGGGTCAAATTTAACCATCAGGATTTGATTACAGATTCCGGGACAGGTAAATAAGAGCTTGTTAAAGCAAAATGTGGTACACACTGGGAGTACATTACGGCAATCGGTGAGGTTGCGAGGAGGGTGCTACAAAGTTGTAGTACCATCGTCACCTCGTACGAATAGCTGTGCTAGTTTTTAACCGCGTTTTCCTACTTTGACACAATGTTGAACTGTTGACTTACTTTTCTTTTCAGATTTATGAAGGAACATTTTCAATAGGGCAGTTAGATTGCACTGTAATTAATTATTTTATTTGTTTATAAAGAGTTTACGATTATGTTACTGCTCTGTCAAATGCATGAAAATATTAAGGGAATTGAGTATGTAAAAAAATGTGAAAATTTAATTGATTAACCTAATATATATAATTATAAGCTAAATTTTATTTTATTGCTCATAATATAAATGTCTATACATATATGTGTTTAGTATCTATCATAATATCTATCTAAGTCTACCTATTTATAAACCTAAAATTCGTTGTTAGTATTTTATTTTTTAAATATTTCGCATTAGTTTATCACTTGCAGGCTTGTCTGAAAATCAGCGCACAGGTGCAAATCTAGTTCAGCAGAGCTAGCATGGCCTTATCCCCGGGAGAAAGACAAAATTATTTCCCTGTTTTTCACCACTGACAGGAGATCAACACAAAAATTTAAACGCTTGGTGAAGTTTAAACCTGAGTTTTGATTTTGTTTCGTATTAAAAAGTTTAAAAAAGAATTGATTAAAAGTCAGCGGGCGTTTATAATTGTCGAAAAACTTTACTTATAATTTGCCTTCTCCACCAAACAAAACACGGATAGGCGGAAAGAAAATAATCCCCTTGCCATGTTAGCCCTGCAGGTGTATATGTGCTGAGACAAGCCTTTTGACACTTCAATTTGTTTCTTGTTTTTTCTTTGTTTTTATTGTTTTAGTTAATATTTTTAAGGTGTGATGTCAAATAAATGATTTTTCTTTCATTCTTTCTTTTAGATACAGAAACGCCCTGAATGATCTATTTTTCTATATTCTGTTAACCGATACCATTCCAATGAGTCCAAACACGACATCCCTGCTGTAAGTTGGTTAGGAACTGGGTATCCTGCAGATTCCAGGAGATGCCCAAGCATCAATTCAGGGTTACCGTGAGTAGGATTATGAAAAGTTTTAAGGCTAAGGACGCGAGAAGTTAACGATGATCCCCCATTTCCTTGCTGAATGATTTGTGAGTAATATCTCAATAATTCTAACTGTCAGAATATGAACGTTTGATTTTATTGACCGAGCGAGCGTAGCGAGCGAAGCGCCTCAGTTTCAACTAGGCCAAAAATGCCTTTGTCCGGATGTTTATCTATTTGTCTGTCTGTTCTCGCCTAGGTACAGGTCGCATTTTTCAACAGATTTTGACGAAAATTGGTACACGAGTTCCTAGATTTATTAAGAAACTTTTGTCGATCGCATTTATTTGATTGGGGGAAAATAGAGGGTGGAAACGAAGTAGCGTTATTTATCAACGGATGTCAGCCACATTGAAAAGGCACTCTTAGGACTTTATTTTTCACAAGATGTTGCGAATAAATTTCTAAGAAAGAAGTATGGAGGGGGTGACGTTTGCAGTAGTGTTATACATGGACAGATTTAAATTTGTATAAAGGCACGCTGACCTACTGTTCTCATAGAACTACTAGTTTTATGTTTTTTTGTATGTTGACTCACGTAAAAATGTCAACTGTCCGTATGACGTCCAAACGGTTTCAAGGCAACGAGTGCCTCATCTGAATAGGCGATTCATTAATTTCGGTCGGCAATCCGATCAGACGTCATCAGCTACGTACAACCAAACGTCATACAGGCAATCGGAGTTTCTCACGTGAGTCTAGCCGTTAGAATAATTAAAATATCCCCCATTCGTTTTAATTTCTTGCTCCCTTGCTACCTCACTATACTAGAGTTGAGATGTCGCGGCATTGCTCATCTTTTTATATAATCTAAAATAATGTATACCTAGATAATGTCCCAGAGTATCGAAGAACTAGGTATCGGAAAAAATATTTTCGCTATTTATTCATGGTAAACAATATAGATAATAGTTTGACGGCAAAAAAAATGCTCTGCGCTGCGCTTAGTTAATGTGAGTCGGCTCTTACATTTACAATTTTCTTTAATTAATTTGGTGGGTAATTTTGGTAGCTAGAAGACAACCAATTAATTAGTTTCCACGAAAACAATGTAAATAAAGTAATTATCAAATT
The DNA here is from genome assembly GCA_954871355.1 of Cabera pusaria. Lineage (NCBI taxonomy): Eukaryota > Metazoa > Arthropoda > Insecta > Lepidoptera > Geometridae > Cabera > Cabera pusaria. Next base: position 6,155,438 of record OX940901.1, on the reverse strand, counting down.
TAATAATAAATTTTATATCTAATTATTTCATTAATTACTTTATTAGGTTAAATTATGTAGCTAGAGGATATCTTATTAATTTGTTTCCATGTAAACAGTGCTGATACAGTAATTCGCAAAGTTAAATTAAAAGCTACAAAGGTTTCTCTGTGTTTTAGGAAGATAGTACGCCACTAGGCGGTATCCTGTTACATCCAAAAACTTATACTTTGTACACAGACGTTGAAGTTTTTCGTCAAGTTTCATCAAATCAGTTATCGGGGAAAATAGCTGCGATGCAGTGAAAGATTAATTACTTATTTACTTACCTAAAGGATAGCGTATCGTTAGTCTTTCAAACCAGTATTTTAAATAAAACGAGTACTTTGCCTTGTGAAAACTATAGCTGAAATTCATATATCTTAAAATATATATACCTAAGCTGCCGTTTGACCACTATCTCACCCGTTGGTAAGTGACAATGCGGATGAGTTGAATTAAGGATTGCAGAACGGTATAATAGGCCTAGAATGGGAACTGGCCCTCAAGGACTGCTGCCGGATCACATTATAAATATTTGGTGACAGATGTTTGTAACTCAAAGGTGGCAGCTGGCCAGGCGGATACAAGACCGAATCCTGCTTGCCATGCAGGGGCAGTAATAGATTGATACAAGTTTCTCAAACACTTTTATCCAGCCATCTTACTAAACCGGGGTTTCTTAAAGATGTTTTCCTTGGCCGAAAATATTTTAAGAACATAAGTCCAAACAACAGGATAAGTAAACAAGTTTCAAAAAGTAAACATCCAGCAAACTTTTGTTTTTATACTGAAGCGACAAAACAGAAATTTAGCTGAAAATTTAATTAAAATCCTAACTGCCAGTGCCAAAACTCTATTGAAATTGACTTCATTTGATCGAAGGATTGCTTTGTTGATGTTTACAGACAGAAAACAAGTTAAATGAAAGTTATTCAAGCTTGAAAAGTGTAACCTGCAGAAATTGAAAACAATCGACAGTAGCAGTGGGTCACTGATACTTATTTACGTCCATAGATATTAGATAACAGAGTAAGCCGGACGCTTATCTGATGGTAAGTGTAATCGTCTGCCTATAACAGAAACTGTGGCACGCAAAAATTTGGATTGATAGAATTTTCGCATGACACAGCACTGTGCCCGTTACCTTGAAACATTCTCTCACATGCCCTATTATTTCACTGGTCGTTTATTGTATACCTGTATATTACTGTATACCCTTATCATGTATATGATCATCATCATCACAGTACCGCTTACTACCAGGCGAGTTAGTGGCGAAAAGCTAACCTATAAGACATTTTTTTTAATTATCCCGAGTTAGTGCTAAATGAGAGACCACTGGTGGTAGCTAGCTTAGGCTGAGGTTAAAACTTCTAATTAAACAACGGGATGGAATTGGACTCGCTGTGTTCTCGCTGCATAATATAAGCCAGTTCGGAATATGTACAAAAGAGACAGTTCCATTTTGTGGGCGCGAGTTCCACTACCATTACTTTGAGAGCCCAATGGTGCATTCAATTCAAATTATTTATTTTAGATCTTTATTACATCCATATGTCAAAGGTAAAATATAATTAATTTAATATTATATTACGAAGTATAATATATATTACGTATTGAGGGCCCGGTGGCGTAATCGGTCGGAACGGAGAACGGTCGGCTTTGATGCCGTGGCACCGAGTTCAAACCGCCGTGCACCAATGGATTTTTCTATAGAAAAATTTATGTGCGCTTCTCACAGTGGCCCTCCGGTGAAGGAAAAACATCGTTAAGAAACCAACAACCCCCGCATCGTGGTAGGACACTATCTAGTATCCTCCTGGCCAGCTACCACCCTCAAGTTAGAAAATTTGTCACCAAACATCTAATGTGTTCCGGCAGCTATCCTTTAGAGCCAGTTCCCATTTTAGGCCTAGCGTGCTACCATCTTCGACCGCATCATCACTTACCAACAGGTGAGATAGTGGTCAAACGTTAGCCTATAAAGTATTTTAAAAAAAAAGTTTTACATTATATCAACACCTCAACACCAATATTATAAATGCGAAAGTCAGTTTGTTTATTTGTTTGTTTGTTTGTTTGTTTGTTTGTTTGGGACTTCTTCACGGTCAAACGGCTTGACCGATTTGGCTGAAATTTTGTACAAAGATAAAACATAAGGCAGAATAGGATATAGGATACTTTTTTTTTGGATATCGAGTCAGGGGGTCCAGATATTCTTAATTGAATTTTGTAACTAAAGGACCTCTTTTCGAATAATCGGCTTGACCGATTTGCCCGAAATGTTGTATAAAGACAGTTCATAAGGCAGAAAAGAATAATGAAGACTTTTTTTCTTGCTATCGAGTCAAGGGGTCCAAATATTTTTAATTGAATTTTATAAATATATAAGACCTCTTCTCAAATAAACGGCTTGACCGATTTGCCTGAAATGTAGTATGAAGACAGTTCATAGGGTAGAATAGGATAAAGGATACTTTTTTTTTGGCTATCCAGTTAGGGGGTCCAGATATTTTTAATTGAATTTTGTAAATATAAGACTTCTTCTCGAATAAACGGCTTGACCAATTTGCCTGAACTGTTGTATAAATACATGTCATAGGGCAAAATAGGATATAGAATACTTTTTTTCTTGCTATCGAGTCAGGGGGTCCAAATATTTTTAATTGAATTTTGTAAATATAAGACCTCTTCTCAAATAAACGGCTTGACCGATTTGCCTGAAATGTAGTACGAAGACAGTTCATAGGGCAAAATAGGATATAGAATACTTTTTTTCTTGCTATCGAGTCAGGGGGTCCAAATATTTTTAATTGAATTTTGTAAATATAAGACCTCTTCTCAAATAAACGGCTTGACCGATTTGCCTGAAATGTAGTACGAAGACAGTTCGTAGGGTAGAATAGGATATAGGATACTTTTTTTTTTGGCTATCGAGTTGGGGGGTCCAGATATTTTTAATTGAATTTTGTAAAGATAAGACTTCTTCTCGAAAAAACGGCTTGACCAATTTGCCTGAAATTTTGTATGAATACATGTCATAGGGCAGAATAGGATATAGAATACTTTTTTTCTGGCTATCGAGTCAGGTGGTACAAATTTTTTTAATAGAATTTTGTAAATATAAGATCTCTTCTCGAATAAACGGCTCGACCGATTTGCCTGAAATGTAGTATGACGCCAGTTCATAGAGTAGAATAGGATATAGGATACTTTTTTTTTGGCTATCGAGTTAGGGGGTCCAGATATTTTTAATTGAATTATGTAAATATAAGACTTCTTCTCGAATAAACGGCTTGACCAATTTGCCTGAAATTTTGAATGAATACATGTCATGGGGCAGAATAGGATATTGAATACTTTTTTTTTGGCTATCGAGTCTGAGTGTTTAGATTTTTTTTATTGAATTTTGTGAATGTGTGGCCTCTTATCAGCTAAACAGCTTGACCGATTCAGCTGAAATTTTATGTATATTACAGTTCATATTGCATAGCATCACATAGGATACTTTTTTTCTGGCAGTCGAGTCCAGGTGCTAAGAATTTTTAAATTGAACTTTGTGAATGTGTGTCCTACTCTCGGTCAAACGGGTTAACCATTTAAGCTGAAATTTTGTACACAGACAGTCAAAAAGACATAGAAGGGCAACGAATATTTTTTTTTGGGTGGAAATTTCGGGTGTCTATATTTTTATTATAGAATTTTGTAAATGTGTGGCCTCTTTTCGGCCAAACGGCTTGACCGATTCAGATGACATTTTGTACACATACATTTAATAGGGCATAAAAGGGCAAAGAATACTTTTTTTCGGCAGTTAAGTGTGGGGCCTATATTTTTTCCTAACTTAACATAGAGTTTGCATAATCATAAAAGTTTGACCTTGGGTTTATGGATAATGACTAAACTTAATAAGTGCCTTAATAAGGCCATAAAACTGTCAGGGTCATTAAAAGTCATCAAAATTTACGCGATGGTTTTGCTCACCCAACGTGCTTCGCCCAATCTGCTTTATGGGAAGTATTTCAAAAGCATTCGTGTTTTAACAGCCACATTTAACCTAAGGGTCATCGGTGTTGACTTAGTAGGTTATAAAAACTGTCAGAATCATAAAAAGTAAAAAAATTCTCGCTCACTTCGCTTGCGCAGTGATAGCGCTAGCTGCGCTTGCGCAATAATTTGTTTGATCTACTTTGAAGGTAATATTTCAGCAACTTTTGTATTTTAATAGCCACATGCATCAGAACGAGTCCATAAATTGAAACAGTACAACCTTAAATAATCATAATGATTATTAACCTTAAAATAAGAGGATATCAAGTTTAACCTTTGCGTCATCAGTGTTAACTTAGTAGGTCATAAAAACTGTCAGGGTCATAAAATGACGTAAATATTTTCGCGCTCGCTTCGCTCGCGCATTAATAGCGCTCGCTGCGCTCGCGCAAACCTTTGTTTTATCTACTTTGTAGGAAATAATTCAGTATTTTTTGTATTTTAATAGCCACATGCATCAAAACGAGTTTATAAATTTAAACAGTACAACCTTCAATAATCATAATGATTTTTTACCTAAAAATAAGTAGATATCAAGTTTAACCTTTTTGTCATCAGTGTTAACTTAGATGGTCATAAAATCTGTCAAGATCATAAAATGACGTAAACATTTTCGCGCTCGCCGCGCTCGCGCAAACCTTTGTTGTATCTACTTTATAGGTAATATTTTAGCATTTTTTGTATTTTAATAGCCGCATGCATCAGAACGAGTCCATAAATTGAAACAGTACAACCTTCAATAATCATAATGATTATTAACCTTAAAATAAGAGGATATCAAGTTTAACCTTTGCGTCATCAGTGTTAACTTAGTAGGTCATAAAAACTGTCAGGGTCATAAAATGACGTAAATATTTTCGCGCTCGCTTCGCTCGCGCATTAATAGCGCTCGCTGCGCTCGCGCAAACCTTTGTTTTATCTACTTTGTAGGAAATAATTCAGTATTTTTTGTATTTTAATAGCCACATGCATCAAAACGAGTTTATAAATTTAAACAGTACAACCTTCAATAATCATAATGATTTTTTACCTAAAAATAAGTAGATATCAAGTTTAACCTTTTTGTCATCAGTGTTAACTTAGATGGTCATAAAATCTGTCAAGGTCATAAAATGACGTAAACATTTTCGCGCTCGCTGCGCTTGCGCAAACCTTTGTTGTATCTACTTTATAGGTAATATTTTAGCATTTTTTGTATTTTAATAGCCGCATGCATCAGAACGAGTTTATAAATTGAAACAGTACAACCTTCAATAATCATAATGATTATTAACCTTAAAATAAGAGGATATCAAGTTTAACCTTTGCGTCATCAGTGTTAACTTAGTAGGTCATAAAAACTGTCAGGGTCATAAAATGACGTAAATATTTTCGCGCTCGCTTCGCTCGCGCATTAATAGCGCTCGCTGCGCTCGCGCAAACCTTTGTTTTATCTACTTTGTAGGAAATAATTCAGTATTTTTTGTATTTTAATAGCCACATGCATCAAAACGAGTTTATAAATTTAAACAGTACAACCTTCAATAATCATAATGATTTTTTACCTAAAAATAAGTAGATATCAAGTTTAACCTTTTTGTCATCAGTGTTAACTTAGATGGTCATAAAAACTGTCAGGGTCATAAAATGACGTAAACATTTTCGCGCTCGCTGCGCTTGCGCAAACCTTTGTTTTATCTACTTTATAGGTAATATTTTTGCATTTTTTGTATTTTAATAGCCGCATGCATCAGAACGAGTCCATAAATTGAAACAGTACAACCTTCAATAATCATAATGATTATTAACCTTAAAATAAGAGGATATCAAGTTTAACCTTTGAGTCATCAGTGTTAACTTAGTAGGTCATAAAAACTGTCAGGGTCATAAAATGACGTAAATATTTTCGCGCTCGCTTCGCTCGCGCATTAATAGCGCTCGCTGCGCTCGCGCAAACCTTTGTTTTATCTACTTTGTAGGAAATAATTCAGTATTTTTTGTGTTTTAATAGCCACATGCATCAAAACGAGTTTATAAATTTAAACAGTACAACCTTCAATAATCATAATGATTTTTTACCTAAAAATAAGTAGATATCAAGTTTAACCTTTTTGTCATCAGTGTTAACTTAGATGGTCATAAAATCTGTCAAGGTCATAAAATGACGTAAACATTTTCGCGCTCGCTGCGCTTGCGCAAACCTTTGTTGTATCTACTTTATAGGTAATATTTTAGCATTTTTTGTATTTTAATAGCCGCATGCATCAGAACGAGTCCATAAATTGAAACAGTACAACCTTCAATAATCATAATGATTATTAACCTTAAAATAAGAGGATATCAAGTTTAACCTTTGCGTCATCAGTGTTAACTTAGTAGGTCATAAAAACTGTCAGGGTCATAAAATGACGTAAATATTTTCGCGCTCTCTTCGCTCGCGCATTAATAGCGCTCGCTGCGCTCGCGCAAACCTTTGTTTTATCTACTTTGTAGGAAATAATTCAGTATTTTTTGTATTTTAATAGCCACATGCATCAAAACGAGTTTATAAATTTAAACAGTACAACCTTCAATAATCATAATGATTTTTTACCTAAAAATAAGTAGATATCAAGTTTAACCTTTTTGTCATCAGTGTTCACTTAGATGGTCATAAAAACTGTCAGGGTCATAAAATGACGTAAACATTTTCGCGCTCGCTGCGCTTGCGCAAACCTTTGTTGTATCTACTTTATAGGTAATATTTTAGCATTTTTTGTATTTTAATAGCCGCATGCATCAGAACGAGTCCATAAATTGAAACAGTACAACCTTCAATAATCATAATGATTATTAACCTTAAAATAAGAGGATATCAAGTTTAACCTTTGCGTCATCAGTGTTAACTTAGTAGGTCATAAAAACTGTCAGGGTCATAAAAGACGTAAATATTTTCGCGCTCGCTTCGCTCGCGCATTAATAGCGCTCGCTGCGCTCGCGCAAACCTTTGTTTTATCTACTTTGTAGGAAATAATTCAGTATTTTTTGTATTTTAATAGCCACATGCATCAAAACGAGTTTATAAATTTAAACAGTACAACCTTCAATAATCATAATGATTTTTTTCCTAAAAATAAGTAGATATCAAGTTTAACCTTTTTGTCATCAGTGTTCACTTAGATGGTCATAAAAACTGTCAGGGTCATAAAATGACGTAAACATTTTCGCGCTCGCTGCGCTTGCGCAAACCTTTGTTTTATCTACTTTATAGGTAATATTTTTGCATTTTTTGTATTTTAATTGCCACATGCATCAGAACGAGTTCATAAATTGAAACAGTACAACCTTCAATAATCATAATGATTATTAACCTTAAAATAAGAGGATATCAAGTTTAACCTTTGCTTCATCAGTGTGAACTTAGTAGGTCATAAAAACTGTCAGAGTCATAAAAAGACGTAAAAATTTTCTCTACGCTCGCGCAAACCTTTGTTTTATCTACTTTGTAGGTAATATTTTTGCATTTTTTGTATTCTAATAGCCACATGCATCAAAACGAGTTTATAAATTGAAACAGTACAACCTTCAATTATCATTAACTTTAAAATAAGTGGATATCAAGTTTAACCTTTGTGTCATCGGTGCTGACTTAGTAGGTCATAACAACTGTCAGGGTCATAAAAAGTCGTAAAAAATTTTCGCTTTGAGTTCGACTTCGAGAGTCATCTACGGTGACTTGGCCTAAGAGATCATCGATCTAGACTTCAGTGGTCATAAAGACACAAATAACGCTGGCGATGCCTCGGGTAAGAAGAAATGTTTCAGGAACTGTTGTGTTGAGTCAAACATTCAAACAGCACAACTTCGTATACCCAACCAAAATGATTAATGACTTTAACAATAGATGATATTGATTTCGACTTTGAGGGTCATCTATGATGACTTGGCCTAAGAGATCATCGATCTAGACCTCAATGGTCATAAAGACACAAATAACGCGGGCGAAGCCGCGGGTAACAGCTAGTTATGTTATAAAGCATAAAATGCACAAGAAATCACAAAGTTACAATTAAAACATTAAATAAAATAATAATCAATTGTCAATAAAATAATAATCAAATAAACAAAATGTACACTTATGATAAAATTACAAAATTAAAGTTACCGCGTATCACAAGGCGAGATAATGGTCAAACGCGTATCTATCAGATATGAAATAAATGTTATTATAAAAACTCACGTTCATTTTAAACTTATAGATTTAACCTGAATTTATCCATCCTCGTGAGTGCAAGGCTGGACGCGAGTGCTTCGAACTCGAGATCCGGATGAGGCCGAAACAATTGTCAATCACTATATCGACATCACGTACGTCTCGTTAAATTCCCGATTAAGATTGCGAATATCTATAAGTATTCAATTAATTGTGTACGGTTTTATAACAAAAAACAATGTGTCATAGTCTAGACGCTCTCACATCGTAGCAGCTAAAAATACCCGAATCTCAGGTACCGGACTATCAACAAATTGATGATTGATTACTCATTTACCATTTCCTCCACTCAAAACGTCTAAACAGATGCCAGTTAAGAGGCCGGCGTTGGAAAACATGTCCATTCAAATTAAATACCACAGAATAAATAATAATAAAATAATACTAAAATTGAAAATTTAATACCACCCCCAACCGATCTATTCGAAATCTGTTCATTGGGACCATTCCGCTGAGCCCAAACACCACATCTCTGCTATAAGTTGGTGAGGATTTGAGTATTCTGCAGATTCCAGGAGAGGTCCCAGCATTAGGACAACGCTACCAAGTTCTTACAATATTGTCGAAGTAAGAGTATACCGAATTTCGAATTGATCTGTAGTTACTACAAAAGTTTATTTCATAGCGTCATCAACTAGAAAACAGCTCATAGTCTTCAAACGGCTGAACGCATGTTCGTGAAACAAAGCTAAGAACACTCTCGATAAAGACACCTATCAAACAAAAATAACTAAATCAAAATCAGTTCAGTCGTTCACTACGATGCCACAGACAGACACACACATACACAGATACACACGTCAAACTTATAACACCCCTTCTTTTTAAGTCGGGGGCTAAAAATTGTGACATAGCAAAAAAAATTTAATTGAATTTACCATGCATCTATATAGTATTTATAATTAACACTAGTAATTTGGGTAATTCGGTTGAAAGTTTTATAGACGACAATATCTGTAGAACACGGTATGATGTGTGAGGGCAGACGTCATAGCTGGCAGTGTATAAAGGACGTACATCTTCTGTATATATAATAGGCAAACGTTACTGACTGAGTGACTAAATGATTGACTAATCTATCAAATCACAGCTTAAAACACTTAACGGATTGCACTGAAATTTGGCATGCAGTTAATTATTATATCGTAGGCATCCGTTAAAGATACGACCACACCGCGGCGTCCTACGTCCGCGTGCGCGTTCGCAATCTGAATTGCAATCGTTTTCTGATCGCCGTAGATCGCGTTTGGTGTGAACCAGTCGGTACAAATACTACTGCGCTATCTGATCGCCGCCTAGATCGCGCACGCAAGACGTCGCGATGTGGTCGTACCTTAAGAAAAGATTTTCTAAAATGCACCCCTTAAAGGGATAAAACGGAGGTTCAAAGTTTGTATCGAGAAACAAGATTCGAATTATTTTTTTATTGGAAACTTTACACAAGTACTTTTGTAAATATAAAGTGAATACGTGTTTCACCCTTTTTGACATTTCACCCCTAAGTGGATGAAATGGTGTAACAAAGTCAATTTTTAAAATTTTATATTTATTTTTTATTAAAAAAAAAGCTTAGTAACAATGAAAGTTGCACATTTCTATTAATATGGTCGGTTGGAATCCTTATTTCCGTTCGTCGCGCCACGACTTGAAAATGGGTGGACCGATTTGGCTTACACTTTTTTAATGTGATTTTATGAAAGATAGGTTTTTATCTTTTTTAATACGCTTTTATTAGCTTCAGACGTATGTATGTTTGTATGTTAGTATGTAACGGAATCTTTGAACATGATTTTAACCCCCTTCAAAACGTCGGATTAACTCGAAATTTGGCATACTTATTAAGGACCGATGACAATTCAATATTTTAAACATTTTGACCCGTTATCCTTACTAGGATTTTTTTTTAAATTCGACTAAAAAATGAAAAATAAATAATAGTTTAAAAAAACTAAAAAAATACGCTTGTATAGAAAATCCAACTAAAAAATAGAAAATAAATTTTAATAAATTTGAATTAAAAATAGTGTAAGAAAAAATGATTTTATTGTAAAAAAAGCGTGGGGTGCTTTTCAGGATATTATCAAAATAACCCTTCTAGTCATATCTGTTCATAAAATATTTGGAACTATTGATACCATGCACCCCACGCTTTTTTTACAATAAAATCATTTTTTCTTACACTATTTTTAATTCAAATTTATTAAAATATATTTTCTATTTTTTAGTTTGATTTTCTATACAAGCATATTTTTTTAGTTTTTTTAAACTATTATTTATTTTATAAATAAAAATGAATCCCAATTGCCTGAAAACCTGGTCGGAGCATATCCGAAGTAAATTCGTTTCACATTAAAATTAATAATTTTCGCGAAAAAAAACTAACTACTAAAACTAAATAAAAGTTGTTTTTAACGCTGGCGTAGCCGCGGGACACTGCTAGTGAAATATAAGTTTTAAATAAATGAAAGAAATTTTTATCGCGGGCGAAGCCGCGGGGCACTTCTCGTCATATCATATTTATAAGCGTAGACAAAGCTGCGGGACGTAGCTAGATTATAGTAGCAAAATATTACTTTGATATAAAGTTTCCTCCATACATTTTAGTAATATGGTTCGACATTCGCCTCAAAAAACAGTTGATATTGAACATCTTGGGAGTCTTAACAAATGCAAACAAATCCCACCCAAATGCCCTCCACTTTCGTCCAGATGTAACAACTATTCCATATAATTGGAGAATTCTTAAACTCGAAGCGTGTTTTACATTTCCCGATTTTATTGCCTCCACTGTCTATTTAATTCGCAATCCGACAGTTATTTTTTTTAATGGAATGTGGAGGAATATAGAAACTTGTATCGAATTTATTTTTAGGTTAAAGTGACGAGGAAGTTTGCTGATATCCAGTATTATTAAGGCCGTTCAATTATGGCGCATTTATTATGTGTATAAAAATTGCGCTCAGTTTCTTTGAGATTTTGCATTGCTATTTGATACGGAAATGGCAGTGGGCTGGTCACATCTGTCGTAGAACGGATAACCGTTGGGGTAGACGAGTTCTAGAGTGGAGACCACGGCTCGGCAAACGTAGTGTAGGACGCCCTCCAGCTAGGTGGAGCGATGATATACGCAAGCTGGCTGGCAGCGGTTGGAAACGAATGGCTGAAGATCGAGCTCAGTGGCGTGCCATGGTAGAGGCCTATGTCCAGCAGTGGACGGAAATTGGCTGATAATGATGATGATGATTTGATACGGGGACTGAAGCATAGGTTTGACAGAAAGAATTCAACAACTAACAAACGGCATCCATACATGGTGGATATTCCAGCAATCCGCAAGTTTTGGTTTTACTTTCATAATCCGAACCGCAAAAGAATGGAACACGTTGCCGGCTGCCTTGTCGCCGAGCAGCTATAACTTGCGTCTATCCAAGTCAAGAGTGAGGTATCTTCTAGGCAAGGATACCACACCCTCGATCACATCGTCATTTTCCATCAGGTGAGATAGTGGTCAAATGCTTGCCTATAAGCAATAAAATAAATTGTGATTTATTCTTTACGAAAAATGTAAGACATTACAGAAACTATGTCTAGGTGGCGCGAGCTGGTTTGCATCTTTTTTTGTATTCTCGCCTGGTGGTAAGCTATTATGTGGTCGAAGATAGTGAACACGCTAGGCCTAAGAATACTGGGCTGTGTGCTGCCGGAACACCGTAAGACTATGTTGGCATGCTTTTACCACCTGTGGACGAGCACCCGTGCTAGGATTTGTACGAGAGACCTCTCGCTTAGAAGTCAAGCCATTTATCATTTACGCCAGTGAGGCTCTCAATTTGTTTGCAAGATTTGTTACATACTTATCAAAATATAGGAAAAAAAAACAATGGGTTGCACTCCGGGAGTGCCGGCAATTTTTGAATATTTTGGAATGACACTTCGCGCATGCAAGCGCCCTGCGCGACTTGAACACGTCATTTTTGAATATTTTGGAATGACACCTCGCGCAACCAAGCGCCCTGCGTGACTTGAACACGTAATTTTTGATTATTTTGGAATGACACCTCACGCAACCAAGCGCCCTGCGCGACTTGAACACGTCATTTTTGATTATTTTGGAATGACACCTCGCGCAACCAAGCGCCCTGCGCGACTTGAACACGTCATTTTTGAATATTTTGGAATGACACCTCGCGCAACCAAGCGCCCTGCGTGACTTGAACACGTAATTTTTGATTATTTTGGAATGACACCTCGCGCAACCAAGCGCCCTGCGCGACTTGAACACGTCATTTTTGATTATTTTGGAATGACACCTCGCGCAACCAAGCGCCCTGCGCGACTTGAACACGTCATTTTTGAATATTTTGGAATGACACCTCGCGCAACCAAGCGCCCTGCGCGACTAGAACACGTCATTTTTGATTATTTTGGAATGACTCCTCGCGCAACCAAGCGCCCTGCGCGACTTGAACACGTCATTTTTGAATATTTTGGAATGACACCTCGCGCAACCAAGCGCCCTGCGCGACTTGAACACGTCATTTTTGAATATTTTGGAATGACACCTCGCGCAACCAAGCGCCCTGCGCGACTTGAACACGTCATTTTTGATTATTTTGGAATGACACTTCGCGCAACCAAGCGCCCTGCGCGACTTGAACACGTCATTTTAAAATATTTTGGAATGACACCTCGCGCAACCAAGCGCCCTGCGCGACTTGAACACGTCATTTTTGAATATTTTGGAATGACACCTCGCGCAACCAAGCGCCCTGCGCGACTTGAACACGTCATTTTTAAATATTTTGGAATGACACCTCGCGCAACCAAGCGCCCTGCGCGACTTGAACACGTCATTTTTGAATATTTTGGAATGACACTTCGCGCAACCAAGCGCCCTGCGCGACTTGAACACGTCATTTTAAAATATTTTGGAATGACACCTCGCGCAACCAAGCGCACTGCGCGACTTGAACACGTCATTTTTGAATATTTTGGAATGACACCTCGCGCAACCAAGCGCCCTGCGCGACTTGAACACGTCATTTTTGAATATTTTGGAATGACACCTCGCGCAACCAAGCGCCCTGCGCGACTTGAACACGTCATTTTTAAATATTTTGGAATGACACCTCGCACAACCCAGCGCACTGCGCGACTTGAACACGTCATTTTTGAATATTTTGGAATGACACCTCGCGTAAGCGCCCTGCGCTCCTTTGGAATGACACCTCGCGCAAGCACCCTACGCTCTATGTCTTACGAAATTTCGTCCTACGATCAGTAGGGCTATTCTGTAAGCTAGTCTAATACATCTCGGAAGCGGAATCTGCGGTGATATTTGAAGTTCATATTACGAAATTCAACTGTATTACGATCGTATTACGATTTGAATTTCGTAGTACAAAATTCAAATCTCACCGCGGATACCGCTTGCGAGATGTGTAAACTAGCTTACAGAATAGCCATACAGGACACGTGACCCCTGATGCGAGTTTAACATTTTTTACCCATCCTAAGAAAAGTGCACAACGCCGCTAAAGAAGTTTTTACATAAATTATGTAACATCAATCTATTAAAAAAAAATAAGGGACTAATGGCATTTCCCTTGCTCTATCGCTATATAAAGCTACACCGGATGTCATTCTATTAAAGTTATTATCAGCTCCATTTACAGTGTTATGAGGTGACCCAATTTTAAAAGTAATTGAGTATGAAAAATGGATGCTGCTTTGGTTTATTTTTATCTTTTTATGAACTGTTCAACAGTACAATTGTATGTATTGTAGTATCTGTCGAAGTTAACTAAAGAAAAACAAAATCGACCTTTTTAACCGACTTCAAAAAGGAGAAGATTTTTTTAATGTATGTTCACCGATTACTCGAAGACGCCACCGATTTGGAAAATTCTTTTTTTATTAAAAAGGGTATAACTTCATAGGTAATCCCATTGAAATTTCATTGAGATATGTTCAGTATCTCCAAAGATATGAAAATAAACACATCAAAGTTAGTACTCAAAATGACTAGCGCGACGTTTGAGGTCGGTTCTTTTAGTTTTTTAACCGACTTCAAAAAAAGGAGGAGGTTTCTCAATTCGACCGTATATCTTAATATATATAAATCTCGTGTCACAATGTTTGTCCTCAATGGACTAACCTACTCTACGTCCTCAATGGACTAAACCACTTAACCGATTACAATAAAATTCGCACACCATGTGCAGTTCGATCGAACTTGAGAGATAGGATAGTTTAAATTTATATATATAATTCTACTGTTCGTGTGTATGTCACTGAACTCCTCCTAAACGGCTGGACCGATTTAGATGAATTTTGGTATGGGTGTTTGAGGTAGTCCGTAGATGATTTAGATTTACAATTGGTCCCGATAGGCGGCGCTGCGATCGGGCAGGACAACGTCTGCCGGATCCGCTAGTATATATATATATATATATTTTTTATGTTTGTTCACGGATAACTTCGTCGTTTATGAACCGATTTTGATTATTATTTTTTTGTTAGAAAGGAGATATCCCAAGTGTGGTACCGTGGTAATTTTATCGAGGTCTGATAAGTATCTCCAGAGATATTGAGATAAAGATCTCAAAATTGGTACTGAAAATGAATAGCGCGGCATTGAAGTCGGTTCTTTTTTAGTTTTTAAACGATATTATTAAACGATCTTTAATTATTAATTGTTCTGGAGGCATTTACCGTACTAAGTAACAAGCTGTTATGCTTCGATTTGCCTCGAATCGTTAGTTTTTTACATCTCGATTCATTGAATATTCTTTGGCAAAGTTTAATGAACCTTGATTAGATCCGATGAGCAAATTCTCTTTATTTGATTAGACAAATAGACGCACTTTACAAAAACAAATCAATTAGGTAACACTCGATAAATAAAATGAGAAACAAAAGAAGTTAAACAATGAAGGACTATCTGTGAAGAATAAAATTGCATTAGAACCTTAAAAACAAAAATGTTTCAAACATTAACTGTCTGAAATAGAGATGAAACAAAACTTTTGCGTCTAAAATCGATTATCAGAAATAGAATCGACGAACCTTTCACGATATCAGATTTAGCTTATATCGAGGTTTAGTCAATTGATTTATTTTTTAATGTTTATTTATCTAAATACACGATTGATCTCAGATGAATCTTGTACACAGATGGAATGAGCGGTTATGCAGGCATCTGTGTTTTTCAAATAGTTAGGATGCAAGGTGAATCATGGAAATTGGACCAGATGTTATTCAGTTTTGTATTATTTTAATTAAATATTGGTATACGTTTTTATAACTTACTAGCAGTGCCTCGCGGTTTTACCCGCGTAGTTCCCGTTCTTGTAAGAATACAGGGATTAAATATAGCTTATGTTACTCGCTGTCAATGTAGCTTGCCAATAGTAAAAGAAGTATTGAAATCAGTCCAGTAGTTTTTGAGTTAAATTGGAACTAACAAACAAACAAAAAATCAAATCTTTTCTCTTTACAATCTGCTAAGTCCGTTAAGTCAAACATATTAGTTTAAGTGAATAACAGACTACAAAATTATTATATTACAAAATGATGATAATTATAAATATAATAAAAGGCGGCAATAGCCTAAATGGGTAGGGTGTCGGACTGGCGATCGAAAGGTCGTGAGTTCGATCCCCACCCCACCCATTGCACTATTGACGTGAACCCACTCCAGACACAAGCATATTTAGCTTAGTTGGCGGGGTTAACAAGAATACTAGAAATGTCTTGACGTAATCTTAAAAAAAAAATGAGTATATACCACATATGTGTAGATATGTAAGTGTATGTTTTAAAGGAACTATGTAGTTGAATTAAATAAACAACATTGTTACTTTGGTGCTTTTTGAGTTAACATAATGTAATTTAAGATCAATTACAAACCGCACAAATCTAGTTTGAGGTGTTTATCCTCTATATCTCTAGAGATAGTCATTAGATCTCGATTACATTACAATGGACAATGGAATGGAAAGGGGACGGGAACTATATATTCTCTTAAACTTTTGTTTAAATATCATTTTTATGATTTTCCGAATTGGTGTGTAAATTGCTGAGTTTTGACTGAGCTAACAAACATTTAAAAAAAACAATTGAATTGAGAACCTTTTGCTCTTTTCAAATCGGTTGGAAAACAGCATTATTAGATAGACCCCCTTCTACTTATTCAGTTATTCATACATGTTCAGTACAGTTGGAACTCGATCGCAACACAAAATACTTACAATATCTTCGTATTTGTTATTTCTGTTCAGGTTTTCATATAATTTACAAAGAACAACTGCAACTGGTTACCAGAAATATCGGCAGCTAGCTAAGTGAGAAACATGGTATATACATATCTCGTTCAAATATCTTGTAAATGTGTTACTGACCACTAAAACTTAACGGATCGGATACACAGTTATAATATCTATATCATGTCTAGATCTTCTACAGTTGGTAGGATCATTATATAAATATTCCACCTGACTTGCTACCAAAAAGTAGCTTACCACCATCAAGGAGAAAATCTGCTGCCATGATCTTACATGTTCTAGCAGCACACAGACCTTGAGAGTCAGACCATTTTATGCCTAGCGTGCTACCATCCTCGACCGCATTACGTCCGTGTTCACCAGCCTGGGACACAACATCGGTTATCACCAAGCCAGATAGTGCTCAAACGCTAGCCTATCAGATATAAAATAACTTCCAAAAAAGTTGGCTAATTAAGCAGACTACCGACCTTAAAAACATTTGTAAACATAAAACGTATTTTCCTCCGTATTTTGGTGCTTACATAATTTTTATGGTAATATTCTTTTAGTATCTTTATAAATACAGTATCTTGTTGAATTTATCGCCTTTGACATGATAATTTGATTAGACGCTAATAAATACCTGTGAAGTTTATAAAAGAGAGTCGACGTTCTACTTGATTGATTTTGTACACCTTTATATTTTAGACATTAAGAGCGAAGCGGGGTGCACTTTTCCATACAAATGGATTCCCCCGTTTCCTCCATGGAAAATGCTTCTAGAACAAAATTTGTTTCTACAAAATATCAATATCTGCTGTAGCTACGCCCCTATTATTTTCTTTTTTTGACCAACCAATTGCAAATAGAAATATGACCCTTCAAAAATCTTAAAGAGGAGATTAGAAGGCTTCTATTTCTTTTTGCAAATGGTTGGTCAAAAAAAGCAAATGATGGGGCGTAGCTACAGCAGACCTTGATATTTGATTAAAAACAAGTTTTGCTATAAAAGCATACCACATTGGCCTTTTTTTTATTTTGTAGTAGATAAAACGTTCTTTGCACCAAGTTTGTACAATTTAAAAGTGGAAAATAACTGTAAAATTTTTGCACAATACACTAATCGAATGCCAGCCCATACTTGGACGAGCTCCAACAGAATCACAACACGCGTCAAAACTTAATATACTTAAAAATACTTCACAATACCTTCTCCTTCTCAAAGTTTCCAATACATATTTTCTCTGAAGACAGACGGGTATTTCAACTAAAAATAACGGGAGATTTCTAAAAGGCTTTACGGACCCGATGTAAAGGAAACCTCGGAGCTAAGGCAATACTGATTTATGATAGTAAATAGAGCCTATTGTTTTAAATTAATATTTTATATACATTAATATTTGAGGTCTTAAAAAGCTTTATTAATTTTAGATCGTTATTTGCCCATGCCGCTGAAAATGAAGAGTACGTAAACATGGTGGTTAAACGCTTACCTATCTAGTATAAAAAGAATAAAACCTATTTTGTGCTTGTACCATCATAAGAAACTTTTCAACTACCATCACAATAGAAACTTTATTTCTGTTAGGTTATCTGAAAACTGTACCCTCCATTGTGGAGATGTCTGCCTCGGAACATTAAAGGTACGACCACACCGTAGCGTCCTGCGTGCACGATCTAGGCGGAGATCAGATAGCGCAGTAGTATTTGTACCAACTGGGTCACACTAAACGCGCACGCGGACTCAGGACGCCGCGGTATGGTCGTACCTTAAATCGTCTCAATCCATCACTGTCAATGTAACTGGCGTCCCACTGTTTATCCATCTGTTTATTTATTTTTTTACTGTTTTTAGTTAAGTTTATTGGTAAGATCGTATGTTCTGTAAGTGATTAGCATTTAGAGTAAATGAATACGTCCGTTCTTATGCATGGCGGCAATAGCCTAAAGGCTATCTCTATATCTCAATAAAATTGTCTGAAAGAGATCGCTAAATAATAATAAAAAAATCACTAGATGCTTAAGATTGTATCTACGGGACTAAGGGACGCATAGAATTAAAAAGTCTCAGAAATACGACTATCTCGACCACTTCATTAACACTTCTAACACTGTGTCTGTGTTGTGTTAGATGTTAAAAAGATTTAAATGCGCGTCTTCACTACCTTTTCATCTTCGATCACTTGAAAAAGGTCCAGTAATCGATGTCCAGTAAGATGAGTGAGGTGATGGGCCTCATCGTGTACAACAAGCTTTCTAAGGACATAGTTGCAGCTCCAAGTTTCACATGCTACAAAGTCCGGCTTGTCGAGCAAACGTTCTATGACTACGACGAGTTCCTATAATTTAAGTAATATAAATATTTTATTTAACTTGATCTTTTCAATTATATGTATTATGTTATTGTTATTGTTAAATATTTTTCTCTTTATATAAACAATAATATTGTAATATATGACGTCATAACTTGTTTACCAATAAATTAGTACCTATATGAGTATATAAACCAATATTCTTCTTCAACCCACAAGGGTATAACACAATAATATGGCAAACTAAACCGTAACAACAAAAAATAAATGTTACGGAAAGCATACCTATACGATCCCTTGAGATAGAACGGACTCCGTATCTAACTTGGCAATAAACGCGAAACTCTTTTATTGAATTCTTAAAAGATTGCCCAAAATGTCACGAAATACTCGTACGACCCACTTACGTACAAACTATATATCTATGTGTGAGGTGATTTCTTATATACTCATATAGGTACTAATTTATTGGTAAACAAATGATACTTCGCACCGTGGCTTAATTGGCAAAGCACCGGAACATGTTATTCCGGAGGTTGCGGGTTCAAGTCCCGTCGGTACGATGAAATTTTGGATTGTGTTTAACAATTTACAAAAATATAAAGTGTGAAACACTTCAAAGAAACATAATATTGGTAAACAAGTTATCACGTCATATATTACAATATTATTGTTTATACAAAGAGAAAAATATTTAACAATAACAATAACATAATACACATAATTGTAAAGATAAAGTAAAAAAAAATATTTATATTACTTAAATTATAGGAACTCGTCGTAGTCATACTCGTAGAACGTTTGCTCGACAAGCCGGACTTTGTAGCATATGAAGCTTGGAGCTGCAACTATGTCCTTAGAAAGCTTGTTGTACACGATGAGGCCCATCACCTGACTCATCTTACTGGACATCGATTACTGGACCTTTTTCAAGTGATCGAAGATGAAAAGGTAGTGAAGACGCGCATTTATGCGCATCTTTGTAACATCTAACACAACACAGACACAGTGTTAGTGTTTTGTTAGAAGTGTTAATGAAGTGGTCGAGATAGTCGTATTACTGAGACTTTTTAATTCTATGCGTCCCTTAGTCCCGTAGATACAATCTTAAGCATCTAGTGATTTTTTTATTAACTCAAGTACGGATGTTGTGCCTTAGCGGTTTTAAATTTTAGATAGATAAACTCTTTATTGTTACACCATAACAAAACTAATTCAAGTTATTATCATCTTTGGGGATGGGAGGGGGTCTTGTCGCTAATAGCGATCTCTTTTAGACAATCTTTATTGAGATATAGAGATAGCCTTTAGGCTATTGCCGCCATGAATAAGAACGGATGTATTCATTTACTCTAAATGCTGATCACTTACAGAACATACGATCTTCCCAATAAACTTAACTAAAAACAGTAAAAAAATAAATAAACAGATGGATAAACAGTGGGACGCTAGTTACATTGACAGTGATGGATTGAGACGATTTAAGGTACGACCATACCGCGGCGTCCTGAGTCCGCGTGCGCGTTCGCGATTCGAATTTCTATTGTTTTCTGATCCCCGTAGATCGCGTTTAGTGTGACCCAGTCGGTACAAATACTACTGCGCTATCTGATCTCCGCCTAGATCGCGCACGCAGGACGCTACGGTGTGGTCGTACCTTTAGTGTTCTGAAGCAGAGATCTCCACCATGGAGGGTACAGTTTTCTGATAACCTAACAGAAATAAATTTTGTATTATGATGGTAGTTGAAAAGTTTCTTATGATGGTACAGGCACAAAAAAGGTTTTATTCTTTTTATACTAGATAGGTAAGAGTTTAACCACCATGTTTACGTACACTCCATTTTCAGTGGAATGGGCAAATAATGATCTAAAATTAATGAAGCTTTTTAAGACCTCAAACATTAATGTATATAAAATATTAATTTAAAACAATAGGCTCTATTTACTACCATAAATCAATTAGCTCCGAGGTTTCCTTTACATCGGGTCTGTAAAGCCTTTTAGAAATCTCCCGTTATTTTTAGTTGAAATACCCGTCTGTCTTCAGAGAAAATATGTATTGGAAACTTTGAGAAGGAGAAGGTATTGTGAAGTCTTTTTAAGTATAGTAAGTTTTGACACGTGTTGTAATTCTGTTGGAGCTCGTCCAAGTATGGACTGGCATTCGTTTAGTGTATTGTGCAAAAATGTGACGGTTATTTTCCACTTTTAAATTGTACAAACTTGGTGTTTATAACTTTTTATCTACGAGAAAATAAAATAACGGCCAATTTGAGTCTACTCGCGCACCGAAGGGTCCATACATTTTTGTTGTTTCTACAAACAAATGTTCTAAAATGTCCGTTAACTTTTCCCTTTTGCGGCACGGAATTCTTTGCATTAAGCTGACTCATAAAAAACATTAAAAATTGTAAAACAAATACTGGCTTAATATAACTGGACAACATTTACCCGGTATATTTCGATACCGATTCAACGCAAGGACTCATTGTTTTTTACGTTCAATTTTAGGTGGGTTAAATTGGAAATATAAAAGTGGACGGCTACAGAGAAAGAGAAAGAGTGGATGGACTGTGTGATGGAAGATATAGATGTAAGAGGAGTGGATACGGAAATTACTGCGGATGCGGACCAATAGAAGATAATGACATGTTGCACCGACTCCACTAAAGTGGGATTAGGATAGGAAGATGATGATATAGTTAGCTAGGTGTGTAATGCAATATACGCCAAAAAGAGACCTCACACAAACAAGGTGTTTAGGGAACGACACTAAAAAATATTAAAATCAGATATATATTTCGGTAGGTCATCAAAATCTGAGTGCGAAATCCCTCATAAATACTTATATCAAGGTTATTCTGATCATTATTTAGAGTATTGCGTATCTCAAGAGCCTCCCAAGGTCTCTTGAGATCCTTGTTATGGATGTTAATAAAAGTTAGGTCTATCTATCTAGAGACTGCCTTAATATCACTTAACAAGTATGTAAGAATATACTTACTTTTTCGGAAACACTAGTTTCTATATTTATCAAGTATATAATATATAATAATACATTACAGCCACAAACTATGAGAAGAATTTAAATCTCCACAAAATTTTCGTCCATGTATCGCATATCGCCAATATATGTATGTCGCATTACAGCCGGTGCTGATTGATGTATGACATTTAGGTCTAGCTGTGATTGGCAGACGCTTCTTCAGCCATATTTCACTCCTTCTGTCAATGCTTTATAATATCTTATTTAATCCCACTTCTCCTAGCTATCTAAAAGCACTCTTCGAATTTCTTCACACCACTAACTCCCTTTCACTAAGGTCATCAGAGAATCTAATACTTTCTATTCCTACTCATTGCAGCACTTTCTATGATAAATCGTTTGCTGTTCAAGCTGTCAGACTCTGGAATGCGCTTCCTTTAGAGATAAAACAACCACAAACTATATATACATTCAAGAAACGCGTTAAGTCGTATTATCTTGGTTAGTTATATTACATACGTTTGTTATATACACACCTAATAATATGTTATATATATATATATAATGTATATGTATCAAAGTAATTATTATTATTTTCTTTTGTATTAATTTAGTATCCTTTAATAGCTTATGTCTTATTTACTTATACACTATACACCGCCGTATCTATTTACATATTTCTCCATCTAAAGGTTGTCTGGAAGAGATCGCTTTCAGCGATAAGACCGCCTGTTGTTACACTATTATAATTAGTTATTAAGTAATACTCTGTTTCTTTTTAATAAGGTGTTCAATAAAGTGTTTCTATCTATCTATTTCAATAACATGCTAATGTGTGATGTCAACTGCTGTTACAGTAGCTAGCTACCATAGCTACACATCAACAAAAGTTTCACTCGCATCGTGGTTTCATACAACCACACTACACTTTTTTATTTAACGAATTTTTTACTATAATATATATTTATTTTACTAACCACTTTTATGTTAAATTAAAGTACTTTTAAAAAATATTTTCTACTTTTTAATTTGGTTTTCTATTAAACCGTGTTTGTACACTATTATTTACTAAGTCTTCACTTCTAAAATGTGCTATTGCAACTAACCCGTTATATTTTTTTTCGATAGAGGAAAACAAGAAACAATCAAAACTTGCTACTTGCACAGTATTGAAGTGTTTTTTTTAGTTATTATCTCGTTTATTTTATAACTACACATATACTAACTATATTTATCGTATTTCTATATCTAAGGATTAATGAATATAACTTCAGCATTCTGTTTGTTTATATGTGTATAGCCGCACAATTCATTAACCTATTTATATTATTATGTTTTTTTGATAAGATAATAAACAATAATATAGCACTCTAGATATACGATACAAGTGCTTATAAAAACGCTGCGGTATCACATATGTAGGTAGTCACCACGTGACTTATATTGAATACTAGAAGTGCCCCGCGGCTTCGCCCGCGTTAAAAACTCCTTTTATCTGCATAAAACTTTTATTTTGTGAAAACTTTTCTATCATAAAAGACATTAAATAAGAATTAGCCAATTGGTTCACCCGTTTTCATGTTATCTCGTAGGTCAAGTCAGGATTCCTATTTATAAAACCCGAAAAACCCAAATTTTCAGACTTCGTTACCTACCCCATTTCGAAAAATCCTGCAACACGTGCTTACTTATTTCATTAAAGAAATACCTATGCAAAGTTTTGAATAAAACAGACTACCTCATCTTGTTTCACCATACAAACGTTGAACCCCCATTTCTTCCCCTAAAGGGGTGAGTTTTGGAAAATCCTTTCTTAGTACACCCTTACGTACTAAGACAAATATACCCTCCAAATGTCAAGTCTCTACGATGAGTGGTTTAGGCTGTGCGTTGTCTGTCAGTCAGTCAGTCAGTATGTCAGGACAAAGATTATTATAGTATTAGATTTCCGGTGCTCTATGAAGCCCACAAATGACAGCAGCTTTGGCTACATGTTTGTAGATATACATACTAATTAACTATTTGACCTCTATATCTGCCGATGTTAAGTTGTCGTTGCTGTCGATGTTGGAGTCATTCTTGTCCCTGAGACGAGTTGCTGGATGTAGAAGTGGCCTCTAGACGTTGGAGGCGTAGCTTTACGTAGCTGTGTGCGTAGCAATCATGGCTACGCAGTCAAACTCATCGTATGCTCTTGCTTCGTGTGCAGCTACGTGGAGGCAGAGACACTCTCCAGCTCGATGGAGCGATGATAATTATACGCAAGCTGGCTGACAGCGCCTGGAAACAAAGAACTGAAGAACTTATGTTTAGCAATGGACAGAGATATGATAGTACTAAAGATAGTGTTTATTATATTTCTGTCGGGCCTAGTTTCGTTATCACATCATGATTATACTCTATATTAACATATACATGTCAAGTATTTCTCCACAGGTGGTAGGAGCAATATCTTGATGTTCCGCCTGACTTGCTACCAAAAAGTGCTTACCACCACCGGGGTGAAAATCTGCCACCATAACCTTAAGGTGTTCCGGCAGCACACAGCCCTTGAGAGTCTAAGTTATTCTAGGCCTAGCGTGTTCACTATCTTCGACCACAACGTTGCTAATCACCAGGCGAGATAGTGATTCAACGCTGGCCTATACGATGTTGATACAAAATACAAAGAGACAACATGCACATTCTACCTTCCCCGTAAAAAAACACCCATTAAGTATCTTATATTGACGTTACAAGATCAAAAAATAAAAGAATATATGGCATAAGTGCTGGTAATTACTCTATAAGATACTCCAATCCTATTCTCCGAATATGTGTCCATAATCCGACCTGGCTTAGGAATGTTTCCCGTTATGCTCAATAGATAACCCACACGTAGAATCTAGGGTATCTCGGATCATTCGGTGAGGGTTAAATCGAAGATGCGGTAGATATCGGTTATACCGATTACCCGTATCCATAAGTTATATGTTTGGGGGATGATATTTGCTTCCACATTCATTATTATAAATCGACAACGAAGAAAGCTAGATGCATGTCGATGTTCTACCTGAATTGCTAACAAAAAGTAGCTTATCACCATCAGGTGTAGAATCTGCCACCAAAACCTTACGGTGTTTCAGCAACACCAAGCCCCTGTGAGTCAGAGTGTTCTAGCTCTCTAATCCTAGGCCTAGCATATTCACCATCATCGATCACAGAACGAGATAGCGGTCAATCCAGCCTATAAGATATATAAAAATAAAAAAGTTTTACTGAGAACTTATTACTTTGTTGGGGAAATTGTCAATTTGTATAGTCGATTGGGAAGGGGTAGAAGTGCTTATAATATTTTTTTCTCAGGAAAATATATCGTTTGTTTCTGGTAGGCCACGCGGGCAAAGCCGCGGGCAGAAGCTAGTTTAAAACTCATATAAATTTTGCAGGCGAATTCTGTGTCACAATTTGAAGTATGAGTTAACTAAGGAAAACAAACACATTTTCACAGCATTTCGATAGAACAAAATCCCTCGGGTTCTAGAGCGGAAACCACAGCTCGGTAAACGTAGTATAGGGCGCCCTCCAATTAAGCGGAGCGATGATATACGCAAGTTGGCTAGCAGCGGTTGGAAACATAGAGCTGAAGATTGAGCTCAGTGGCGTGCCATATATGAGGCCTTTGTCCAGCAGTGGACAGATATAGGCTGATGATGATGAAAATCCCTCAGTACCAACCGTTATTCTATAAAGCCAAGTACAATCAAACCGTTTAACGGATATTGATTTAATTACAAACAGTGGTTCCCTGACAAGCTTTAATCATGACAAGATAAACATGTTTGCATTAAGTACTCTTAAGGTACGGACACACCGCGGCGTCCTGAAATCTGCGGGCGATCTCAGTACATTTCAATTGTTTTCTGATCGCGTTTGATGTGAACCAGTCGATACAAATATTACTGCGCTATCTGATCGCCGCCTAGATTGTGCACGCAAGACGCTGCGGTGTGCTCATACCTTTACATATGAATTATGGCGCAAACTTGAAGCTTTATATGAGTCCATAAAATCGTTCTCCATTTTGCTCGGTCCTTTGCCTGAGTTGGAAATATATTATAGGCAGCTCCCTCATGGTTTGATGAGGTTTCGATGCATAAAGTATATAATAATAAACGTTTCACAATGATTTTAACCTTAATGTACCGTTACCACATTGACGGTGAGTGTGTGAGTGCAGTATTCTGCAGGCACGCTGAACGCAGTTTTTGCTCGAACCGTGAGCTAACATGTAGTGTAACGCAGTTGGTTAAAGTAATAATTAAAATAGTAGCCTAGTAGTAAAATAGTTGCCTAGTAAAGCTTGGACTGGAAAGCACAACGCTGCGGCATAGAAAATATAATAATACTACGCTGCAGTGTGCGGTATCGAACATGTTTTGATTTTCTTTTTGTATCTGATAGGCTAGCGTTTGACCACTACATCGCCTGGTAGAGCGAACTGCGAAATGTATAAAAAACTGGCCAAGTGCAAGTCGGACTTGCACTCGTACGGTTCCGTACCACACTACAGTATTTTATAAGATCGACCAAAAAACACCACTATCATTTTTTGACGTTTACTCTAAGCGTTCATAGATGGCGTTATGACCCCTATTATTTTTAACTTTATTATGTTTTTAGTATTTGTTGTTATAGCGGCAACAGAAATACATCATCTGTGAAAATTTCAACTGTTAACTATCACGGTTCATGAGATACAGCTTGGTGACAGACGGACAGACAGACAGACAGACAGAAAGATGGACAGCAGAGTCTTAGTAATAGGGTCCCGTTTTACCCTTTGGGTACGGAACCCTAAAAATGATGTGAATGAAACTGAATGTTTTAGATATTAGATTATATTATAGATTATTTTTAGATTCATACGATAACGTCTGAACAAGTCACAAGTTGAAAATTATTAAATAATACGTTAATAACTTTCCAAGCTTAGTTTATTTACCTCCTACTCAATAAAATCACAACAAAATCATAATTCCAAATTGGCATAATAATATTTAAGACTCTAACCGTGAGTGACTTTTATTCCCTTTGGAAGGTCGAAGGTTAATACCAAAGGGCCCATTAAAGGCTGGCTCATCAAAGAGTATCCACGTCGAGGGATTTATGTTCGGGGCCTTTTTCCCTTGCTTAGTAAGTAAAAATGAACGTGACGATTTCATCTGGAAATCAAAGAGAATCTGTTTGCTGTGATCTATAATTTTTACGTAGGATTGGTTTGACACGTACATCTTTTTATGGTTCCGTAGCAGAATTGAAAAAAGCGGTACCCATATAGATTCGTCATGAATGTCTGCCGTCCATCACAGCCACTCTATTCTGAAACTATTAAGTTGAAACTTGGTAGATAGATGTATATCCTGTTACAATTTTTATACATACATAAAAAAAAAAACAAAAGATTAAGGGGGGCTCCCCCATGCATAGAACTGAAACTAAAAATATGATTTTCACCAAACCAATACGCGCGAAGTGTTTATAGATAGGTCGGTCTTTAAAAATAACATTGTAAACATAGCTTTATATTCTGACTGAAACTTCGTAAAGTTCGCAACTTAAATTTAATAAAAGAAACAGCAGAAATACTGCTGTTATTTTACCTAACGGCACATTTTGTTCCGGTTCCATTAAGAATGTAACCTGACTGAATCGGCCTGGTTTCATAATAAATATCAAATTGAAGATAAAGTATGCAGAGTTTCCTTCAATAAAATTGGCAATAATCCAATTATTCGACATCACAATTGAGCTATTCAGTTCATGCATAAAAGACTAATATCGTCTTAATCGGGTCATGAGTTAACCCATCCTGTCCGAATATAACGGGTCTTTGTTCGTCACACAATGGAATATGGGTTGACAATGAATATCCTAATTCAGACTGTAGATGTCCATCAATTTAAATATTACCTTTTATTTGAAGCCTTGTTGCATTGTACTACATAGAGCATCAACTAAACGATTATCAACGAAGCCATTAAGCTCTTGTCACTTTACTGATTTCTAACTGTATGGATACTTATTGGCCACCAATTCACATTAAACAACATTCCGCCAAAGATACTTGGTTTGCGGCTCTCTTTGCTGATCTTGTTGTTGATGTCTTGTAGTCTTTAAGCTTATGTTCCTTCATTATCAGCTCGGCTATGTCCACAGCTAGATATAGTCCTCACCTATGGCACGCCACTGAGCTCGATCTTCATGCTCTTTGATTCCAACCGCTGCAACTAGCTTGCGTATATCATCGCTCCATCTAGCTAGAACGCGTCTCACACTACGTTTGCCGAGCCGCGGTCTCCACTATAGAACCAACGGTTATCGGTTCTTCGATAGATGTGACCAGCCCACTGCCACTTCAGCTTGCTAATCTTTTGAGCCATGTCGATAACTTCGGTTCTCTGACGGATGATTCACATCGCGTTGTTTGATGGTAAAGAGGTAACAAACAAGTAATGCAAATTGACTAATATGTAGGTTTCCGTACCTCAAAAGTTAAAAAAGGGACCCTTATAAGATCACTTTCTTGTCCGTCTGTCCGTCTGTCACAACCATTTTCTTAGGAACGGGTGGACCTAGCAAGTTAAAATGTACACCAGATACTGAGGTCTATAGTCAAATTTTGAAATCGTTCTCATATAAAAGATCTTCTCTGATCTGATCTCTTATCCTGCTGCATATTAACGACTTGCTAATGCTCGGTATGATTAGAAATGCAGACGATAGCACCGTTGTAGAGAGCTATACGTCTAGTGCACAGTCTAGTGTGGAACAAATTCAATTTTATATAGTCAAGCGCATAAACTTGTCCTTACAGGCTGTCTTCGATTGGGGCGATGCCAATCTGGTCAAGTTCAATGCAACTAAGTTACTAGTTACTACTACTAAGTAACTAGTTCTAAGTTCTAGTTCAATTTTCTGCCAAGCTAAAAAACTATTCGAAATATTTCCGTACAGATGGCAGACCACCTGAGCTTCTTGGAATTTTACTGACGCCATCTCTCAACTTTGGCTCTTACATGACAGGTGGTAGGAGCATATTATATCGATGTTCCGATTGACTTGCTATCAAAAGTGGCCTACCACCATAAAAGAGAAAAGAAAGAAGAATAGAACTGCTCTCGCTGTTCTATTCTCCGAACACTTACTATGCTATGGATCTTCGTTACATATAAATTACTTATATTGACAAAGTTATCGGAAGAGAAATGAAATGTTTTGCATCACATATATTTTATACTGCTAACCAAGCATAGAAAAAGTAAGCATATTATGTTACTTGCAAAAAATGTTATATTTTTATCACACTTAATCATAGTTATGCTAAAAAAGATTCCTGTGCTTGCCTGGAAGAAATCAGTTATTTCATTTACGAATAAAAGACAAGAAAATACTGCAAAGAATAACTGCCTAATCATGCTTACTGATACTTTTCTTCTAAAAGTACCGTGAAAAAAGGCGTAACTATATATACGCACATAAAGCTGTAAAATATCACGTGGAAAAAGTATGTAAGATCATTTATGCAACAAAAGTTTTTTAGGAAGACGTATAATAATAACGTAAGATTAATTAAGCTAATACTACAAGGAAACTCTGCAAATGTGATAAGAGTAACAAATCTTACATCATTTTACTAGGGAATTTATTAAAAAATAGTTTCGTATTAATTTTTTAAATTCAAATTGCTCCGTAATTTAATGAAATATAAATTTGAAAAAAAATTGAGTATATGTGTTAGTCTTTCCTCTATCCAATGGTGAAATAAAAAATATTTGACGCAAGTGTGTTTGCACCATTCTTCCATGGGTAGTGCGAATTATAAAAAAGCGTTGCATCGTAATGTAGAAATAGTATGATAATGGTGCGTAAATCGTAATACACCCTTCAACAACACAAGCCATCTTGTCCAAAGCACTGTACACCTCACGTAAGTATATACTTTTACTTTCTGGTCACGTTCTCAGACAGAAATTAATAATTATATCGCTTTTTTCACTCAGTGAATTCGTCAAACCCGCGACACGTATCGACAAAACATAAAACTGCAAAACTAAGTTGATAGCTGACATATAGTATTTTGACGTCGTGGATAGATTTTTGTATTTGTTAGCATTATAAGATGACCAAAGGTTACCATTTGACATTTCCCATTTAAGCTTTGTGACATGTTTAAAAATAATAAAAACAAAGAGCCATGTTTTGTTTCTTTCACACCTTATGACATGATAATTGACATAAATGAATAAAATATAGCTTACTCGATTTTTATTTTAGCCCGGCTTCCATGCTAGTCATTGTTCCGAGGCCCACACAGTCTGAATAACTCTACTACGTTATAAGAGTTGGCACTTCCTTACATTGTTAATACTCGAATTATGAAAGCACTGTGTAGCCAACCTAACAACGGAAAGTATTATTTACGTAGTAACTATTATATAATCTGTGGTATTATGCTTATAATTTTTTTTTGCAGTGTTGGCTGGTACACTGTACGTTGATAATTCATAATTCTGAGTTATTTATGTACGCCGTGTCGCGGGCGGGACTGATATGGCCGCCATCTTCGCCAAACGTCATGTCATGTCAAAAAATATTAGGTGCTCAAAAACTTTGCACATTAACAAGACTTTGCCTGGTAGAACATTCCTGTGAAGACAAATTAATTCTCCCCACCTTTGTTTCTATCTCGCTCACAATTATCGTAAAAATATCTGTCAATAATACTTAAATTAAAAATTTTAAAACCACCCCCGACTGGTTTGTATATGTAATCCGAGTTTATAATCAAAGCATATGTATTGTACATTGAGACCATTCCAAGGAGATGTCTCAGAATAAGATCAAGCTTACCATATTTTTGCAATATCATTGAAGTAACAAGATACTGCGACAGCGCCAATTCGATTTTTTGACGTCCGCGGTCAAAGGACGAAACGAGCTTACGAAAGTTGCTATCGTAGTTTTTTTAACCAAAAAAGAGCTGATAATATTTAAACGGCTGAACAGATTTTCATGAAATAAAGCTTAAAACACTCTCGACGAAGACATCTATCAAACAAAACAAACTAAATCAAAATCGGTTCATCCGTTTGGGCGCTACGATGTCACGATGATAGACACACAGATACACAGATACACACGTCAAACGTATAACACTCCATCGTTTTGCGTCGAGGGTTTAAAACCAAAATCAACGTGAAGAAAGATGTAAAAACATTATTCAAGATCATATTTTTTAGTCTTCAAAAGTATCAAAAGTATCAACAAGACGAATCAATCGAGCCCAAACTCGGTGGGGTTATGTTGTTTTATCACAGAGATGCCGTGACCACCTTTCGTCTCCATCATCCGACCAGCTCCATGGTACCATATCATTGTATTGTCACCGTAGATACATAAGTACACCAAATTTGAGTCCAATCGGACATCGGGAAGTAGGTCTAATTTAGCTTCCAAGATTCCACCCGAACATACATAGTGACATACATACATTGCAAGTTAAATAAAAGCTTGTAAAAAAAAGAAGAGCAGTGTAATTTTTTGTTTTACTTTATTTTTTAGATAAGTGTGACTTATACCAAATGTTGATACAAAGTCAGTTTACTTAAGTCAATTGATATTATTTTTCGATTATACCTATATTATACATATGTTGTTTAAGTTTAACTTGTATGAATAAAAAGAAAGAGAAAAAATTAATAAGAGCAGAAGTTAGAAGTCTTAAAATAATTATTTACACAAAGATCCAGAAGAATTAATTAACTTATAATGATTCTGTGTTGCTGTCCTAAAAATTGAATAATAATACTTCAATTCAAAATTTAGAACCACCCCTAATCGATTAATTTATAATCTGTTAATTGAGACCATTCGAATAAGCCCAAACACAACACCTCTGCTGCAGTCGCTGAAGAGTAGAGTATTATGCATATTAACACTAGGGGACAAACGGAGCGATATGTTGCGGAACATGTTGCTCGGCTTTTACGTGAATGACCCGAGAGAAAATGTTGTGAAACATTTTGCGTGCGCTCGCTCCGAGTGCGGGAGCAAGCAACATATACCGCGTCACGTAAAATGTTGCGGAACTTGTTGCGGAACAATTTGCAACGTTGCAGCGACACGTAGATTGAGTGTTGCGCGTCATGTTGCTAAACAAAATGTCCCCTAGTGTATCCAAGACTTTACAATATCATTAAAGTAAGAGGATACTGACTTTTAAATGCTGAGCTTTTTTCTAGATGATGGCGTCATCATCAAAACAGGTCATAGTTATAAAATGGCTGAACAGATGTTCATGAATCAAATCTGAGAATACTCTCGATTAAATCACCTATCAAACAAAAATAACTAAATCAAAATCGGTTTATCTGTGTAGGCACTACAATGCCATAGACAGGCACATAGATACTTCAAACTTATAACACCCCTTCTTTTTGCGTTGGGGGTTAAAAACACATTACTTACAGCAGATGCCGTATCGTTATAACTAAGTATAACTTACTATCTGTGGTAGTAATAGCTAAGCCTACTTTGCAACACGCAAACCGTACTGACACCGAGATTAAAGCAGGTAGATAAAAGAGTCTAATAATAGATGGCAGCCCTAGTTTTAGGGTTACTATTAACCCTATATCACTCAGCCGTCAGTAAAGACATAGATTGCATACCATGTAGTTAGTGAGTAGATGCCACAGGTTGCGTACTAGTTACTACGTCAACGTTACAGATTAGGCAATAGATTGTAATACAAGATTGTAAGAGCTGCTGTTGGTCTGATTTACGGTTCACGTTCAATTTGTTAAGTCGATGTAGTCTGTGGTGAATGGACCAATTTGTTACTTTATATGTATGTTGTACTGTGTAGGATTAAAGTACATCAATTTCTTTAAGTATTGCATTGATTGACTTGTAGAAGATCAATAAGCAATACTGTACTCGAGAATTTAAAATATCGAATTTAACCAACTTACACACACTATTTCGAATCACCGTAAAATTTTACTATCACAAATGTGAAAGTTTGAATGATTGTTTGGTTTTTCTTTAATCATGCAAAAAACAACTGAACATATTTAGATGAAATTCGTCACAGAGATTGTTGAGGTACGTGGTAGGAGAATGGTTGGATTTGACACATGAGGTAGTTAGAGGGCTCAAATTCCCGCCGTGCACCAATGGATTTTTCATTCTGAAAATGCATGTGCGTATTACACCGCTCTCCGCTGAAGGAAAAAAACATATTTAAAAACCCCGGCATGGTGGTAGGACACTGTCTAGTGTCCGCCTGGCCAGCTACCCTTCAAGATGGAAAATCTGTCGCCAAATATTTGAATGTGTTTCGGCAGCTTGAGCGCCAGAAAATTTTCCGAAATTGGTAAAAGTTAACCATGCATTATGTCGCCGACAGTGTGAAGTACGAATGGGTTATTACTTATTACAAACCCTATCAAAATGTACTTAACTATTTATCTCTACGAGTCTGTTACGCTCACGATGGCTTAAAAAGATGAACTGGAGGCCTACTCCGAAGTGGTAATCCGAAGTATCGGACGAAATTAGCGGGGGTTTTCTACTACGAATCACATTTGGTTTGGTCGGTTGGTTTAGCTTATCATTCGGTCCGACTGAAGTTCAATTGACATTTGTTGTAAGCCCTAGTCTAAACGAAAAAAGCCTGTCCAATAATTTGACAAGAGTTGTATCGTTATTTTATGTCAAAAATGTCCGAACTTTGTTCGAAGTCTACATCGGCAATTTCGGTCGCGTTTCGTCCGGACGGGTCAGGCCCTAACTTTCGAATGTATCATTTCGTAGTAGAGTAGTGCCTCCAGATGCCATAACTCCTGGGTTCCAATAACAAAGCTAAGTATCACAAAAGAAAACACTGTCAGAACTGTCCTGTGGAATCTGCTTTCGATTCTCGCCACGATTCCACTGAGTTACAGTGACATATCATCTTGAGCTCGAGGCGGGATGTCATTCATTTGTCATGGCTTCTACTGGATTAAAGGCATTCATTTTCGTATCTTCCCTTTGAGGAATAGATATTTTGAAAAGTAATGTACCTTTAAAGTATGTAACAAAAACTGTGATGTTCCTCGTTCGTA
Source organism: Cabera pusaria (assembly GCA_954871355.1). Lineage (NCBI taxonomy): Eukaryota > Metazoa > Arthropoda > Insecta > Lepidoptera > Geometridae > Cabera > Cabera pusaria. Next base: position 6,121,417 of record OX940901.1, on the reverse strand, counting down.
GGGTGGTGTATCTATTAGACATAATACAATAAAAATGTCAGGATGGATCACGGATATCTGATTTTCAATCGTTTTCTGATCGCCATAGTTCGCGTTTGGTGTGAAGCAGTCGGTACAAATACTACTCCGCTATCTGATCGCCGCTTAGATCGCGCACGCAGGACGCCGCGGTGTGGCCGTACCTTAATATAGGTTAGCGTTGGAATACTATGTCGCCTGATGGTAAGCGATGATGTGGTCGAAGATGATGAACACGCTAAGCTTAAAATACTTTGACACTCAAAGGCTGTTTACTGCCGGAACAGCGTAAAGTTTATGGCGGTAGACGTATTTATTTACAAGCTTTTATTTAACTTGAAATGTATGTATGTATGTCACTATGTATGTTCGGGTGGAATCTTGAAAGCAAAATTAGACCCACTTCCCGATGTCTCCGATGTCACTTATGTATCTTCGGTGACAATATAATGATATGGTACCATGGAGCTGGTCTAACGATGGAGACGGAAGGTGGCCACGACATCTCTGTGATAAAACAACACAACCCCACCGAGTTAGGGCTCGATTGATTTGTCTTGAAGAGAACTTTACTCCTAGATGATATCCAGGGTCTGATGATGAAGCTGGAAGGTGGCCACGGCATCTCTGTGATAAATCAACATAAGCCTACCGAGTTTGGGCTCGATTGATTCGTCTTGAAGAGAACTTTTCACCTAGATGATACCCAGAGTCTCATGATGAAGCTGGGAGGAGGCCACGGCATCTCTGTGATAAATCAACGTAACTTTACCGAGTTTGGCCTCGATTGATTCGTCTTGAAGAGAACTTTACACCTAGATAATATCCAGGGTCTGATGATGAAGCTGGAAGGTGGCCACGGCATCTCTGTGATAAAAAAACAAAACACTACCGAGTTTGGGCTCGATTGATTCGTCTTGAAGAGAACTTTACACATAGATGATATTCAGCGACTGGTGATGAAGCTGGAAGGTGGCCACGGCATTTCTGTGATAAAATAACGTAACCCCAGTGAATTTGGGCTCAAATGATTCGTCTTGAGGAGCACTTTACACTTAAATGATAGCCAGGATCTGATGATGAAGCTGAAGGGTGGCCATGACATTTCTGTTATAAAGCAACATAAACCCACCGAGTCGATTGATTTTCCTTGAAGATTTTACCCATAATCACATCAAATATCCGTGGAATATTTTAAAACATCATGCCTTTTTTTAAATACTTAGGTAGTAGGTAGGTAGTCAGTATCTATACCTACCTACTGAAAAGGTAAAAATAAATTACAGGTAAAAAATATTTTTAAAAACAAGCTTTTATCTAGAACAATGAACTAAAATGTTAAAAATAAATTCTAGTAAGTATTTGGCGTGTAGGTACTTACCTATATTTTTAAAAGCTTGAGGCATGAAATATAGTAATTACCTAGCCTGAAAATCGGCTAGTGCTTCAAGCTGTTAAGAATATAGGCAGGCTTGTAAAAATATTTTTAACCTATAAGTTATTTATATCTTATAGGCTAGCGTTTGACCATTATCTCACCTGTTGTTAAGTGATGATGCGGTCGAAGTTGGTAAGCACGCAAAGCCTAGAATGGGAACTGGCTCTCAAGGATCGCTGCCGGAACACATTAGATGTTTGACGGCAGATTTTGCAACTTGAGAGTGGTAGCTGGCCAGGCGGACACTAGATGGAGTCCTACCACCATGTGGGGGTTGTTGGTTTCTTAACGATGTTTTCCTTCACCGGAGGGCCACTGTGAAAAGCGCACATAAATTTTTCTATAGAACAATCCATTGGAGCACGCGGGGTTTGAAGTCGGTACCTCTGGCATCAAAGCCGACCGTTCTCCCGGTTACGCCACCGGGCCTTCTGTTTATGTATTTTTTAATGCGGCACAGAAAAGTACTCGATCTTTATCTATATCGCCAAATGTTAAGTGATGATGCAGTCTAGCATGGAATTGTGGTTGTCTATAAATTTAAGACGGTAAATATACAATTTATCGAGATGTGATGAGTATCCCCAGGGATATGGAGTAGAGGTTTTTAGTTTTTAAACGATCTTAATCATAGAGATATCGCCAGTTCTTTTGAAATTATGATTTAGAGGAGGGTAAGCCCTAATAAAGTTTTTGCCAGCTTATAAATGATATAAGCTGATTGAAAAATTTCTGTGATATCGATAATAACTTTACGTTTATGATCTCTGACATAAAATTAGTTAGGTACCTATTTTAATTTCTACTTCTACTTGTACTATTCATTATTCTGTGCTTCTACTTCGACTAACTAACTGGATATCCAAATACTTATTATATAAATAATAATACAATATTTATAAGTACCATTCTGAAATACGAATACACTTCACGTAAACGGAACAATCGTTACACTCTGCACTTGAAGACCAAAGTATCTACTCCTCAAAGTATAATCATACTAATATTATAAAGAGAGAACATTTGTATTTTTGTATTTTTGTATGTTTGTAATGATTTGGCTCTATTAGAATGGACTTTCGGAATGTAAATAGGCTATATATTATCCCGTTTCAATCAAAGGTACTTTCGTGGAGACCTAATTTGCAACCTAAGTCGGCAAAAAAACGGTCGAAAAAACACGTTTCTTACGAACGCTGCTCAATTGATAATAGATAGAAGAATATTTTCTATGGAAGAGTTGTACAACTTAATTAGACCTACAAAAAAGTCCGCGACAGCATATGTCTATCTCTTAAGGTTGACTCACAGTAACCATTTTAATCTTAAAATTTTTGTTAAAATATATTACATAACTTCCAAGGCTATTTTCAAGTATATAGTATTAATCCTTATCCAAATAATTAATTTAGCTTGGCCACATATTATAGATTAAAATTGTCTTTTACAGTATATAATTCAAATGAAAACTCTAGAAGATATCACGAATTTCACATACACGTATCGCAAAATTAATAAAATATTTGCAGTGAAACCACAGATTAGGTCATAGTTATAGTCATTAAAAGCATTCCAATGACTCTAAACACGACATTTAAAATCTGAGCTGTAAGTTGGTGAGGATTTGAGTATTCTGTAGAGTCTAGATGTCCCAGCATCAGGTCAATGCTTCCATGTTCTTAAAATATCGTTGAAGAAGAAGATTTTCGAATTGATCAGACCTATGAAAGTTGATTTCATAGCGCAATTAACTGGAAAAAAGCTCATAGTTTTATAACGATTGAACGAATTTTCATGAATCAAACAAAAAAAAACTATCAATAATAAAAACAAAATCGGTTCATCCGGTTAGGTGCTAAGATGCTACAGACAGACACACAGATACACACATTAAACGTATATTACCCCTACATTTTGCGTCGGGGAACGCGTAAGGTTACGGCGGCAGATGTTCACCTTTTTTTTTAAATATCTAATAGGCTAGCGTTTGACCACTATCTCACCTGTTGGTAAGTGATGATGCGGTCGAAGATGGTAAGCACACTAGGCCTAGACTGAGGAACGGACTCTCAAGGATAGCTGCCGGAACACATTAGATGTTTTTGGCGACAGATTTTCTAACTTGAGGGTGGTAGCTGGTCAGGCGGACACTAGATGGAGTCCTACCACCAATTTCTTTTTTTTCTTTCTTAACGATGTTTTCATTCTCCGGAGGGCCACTGTGAGAAGCGCACATACATTTTTCGATGGAAAAATCCATTGGTGCACGGTAAGGTTTGAACTCGGTACCACGGCATCAAAGCCGACCGTTCTCCCGATTACGCCACCGGGCCCGGGCTCCTTGGTAGCAAGCTACTTTTTGGTAGATTTAATGATCCCACTACCACTGTACGAAAACTCATGATTCATGAATGCACATAAAACTTTCATTGGTAGGTATATAGCTAGGATTAGAACCAACGACCGTCGGGTCAGAATCAGGGTAACTATCCTTTACGCTAAAGGGCCGTTCAATACTACTACGTAAGTATTATAAAACAAATTCCATCACTGCGTCTGTCTGTCTGTTCGCAATAATCTCAATAGCTACTGCACGAATTATCATGCTGTTTTCACCAATAGCCAGAGTGTTTATGAGGGAGGTTTAGGTGCATAATTCGTTAAGGTTTTGTGTAAATTGGATGAAATATGACGATTATTGTTAAATATGTTCATATTTTATATTCGATGCAACAAACTGATGCAAATTTTGTAGGCATATATGTTCTACCCGTGCGAAGCCGGGGCGGGCTGCTAGTAATAAATAAAATAATAAAATATTTATTCAGTAAATAACACAAATCAAGTACATATACCTTAAACTTATATACCATAAAAATATAATAAGAATAAATATAATCACTAATATACAATGTGCAGTTAAATATATCTTATAATTTTTAATAATAAATGTATCTAATATGAGGGTACAACTGAACATTGTCAGCCGTTCTAGGTCGAACCTGTGTTACAGCTGACAATAACTTCCTACTGTGCGGTAACATTATCTAAGTATGTATTATTTTTGAAAACTTAAGGGTATACATAATATTTAATTGCATTAATAGTAGAAATGAGTATACATTGAGCGAATGTTAGTATGATAGGTAGCTCCACCATCTTCACCTTCCTATGTCTACAGCCCAAATTGTAAAGCTACCTAATATCACCCTCATCAAATTGCAACCCTCAGGACATTGTTCAGGACTCATCCTTAGTACGTCTAATGATCTATCTGCTGATGAACTTTAAAGAGGATATGAATCTTTAAAGATCAGTAAGCCTCTTCAAAAGCATCATAAAGTCCTTAAACCACACTTTCCAATCAGTATCGACTTCGTTATCTGTTAAGTAAGGTATTTCCATAAACCTTACGCTTGGTGTTTTAAAGAGAGTTTACGAAGACGATAAAATCTTTAACGAAAACTGTCAGCTATACTTGTAGCGATATTATAGAACACGCTTGATATTTTTTCTCCGTATATTTAAAATTTATATGAACTTGACAAATAACATAAGCGTCATCATCATCATAAACAGCCGGTGTCAATCCACTTTTTTTCTTTTATACAGTATCATTGAAGTAAGTGCAACTTTATTTTGAATTAATCAGACCTATGAAAGTTGATCTCATAGCGTCATCAACTACAAAAAAACTGGCCAACTGCGAGTCAGCAATGCTTCTTTTATCGCACACTTAGGGAGGGTTCCGTACAATACGAAACATAACAGAGTTTCAACCTCATATTTTTGATTAATTGATATTACCAAGAATATTTGGTTTGGTCGCGATCTAGAAAGACGGGGCTCGTTTACTAGCGCTATCTATGTCATTTTGCCGAAACTAATAAGATAGATTGGCGTTTAAAAACACGTTTTTTGTATGAGAACCCCCTTTAATTTGTAACTTTATTTTGTTTTTAGTATTTAGTATATATTTATTGTTCTAGCGGCAACTGAAATACACCATCTGTGAAAATTTAAACTGTCTAACTATCACGATTAATGAGCTATAGCCTGGTGACAGACGGACAGACAGACATACAGAAGGACAGCGGAGTCTTAGTAATAGGGTCCCTTTTTACCCTTTGGGTACGGAACCCTAAAAAGCTCATAAGTAGTCTTAAAACGGCTGAACGAATTTTCATGAATCAAGGCTAAGAACAATCTATTACATATAAAAAACTAAGCCATAATCGGTTCATTCGTTTGGGCGCTACGATTCTACAGACAGATACACAGATACGCACGTCAATTTATAACAACACCCTTTCTTTTTTCGTCGGGGCTGGTTATAATACTAGCCATGCACCAATTGATTTATCTATGTGCATTTTTGTGTTCACAGGTGGTAGAAACATTGTTTCAATGTTCAGCAGTAACTAAACTATTAATTATTCTGTGTTTCCGCCTAACTCGCTATCAAAAGGTAGCTTATCACTATGAAGAAGAAAAATATTTTATAATGATGTTAACTTTTGCCTTCATCCTTCATACCTTTCTTTTTCTCTTTCTTTCACTTCATCACCTTCATCGTTGAACATTGTTACACACAATCCAAAATTGTATTGTACTGACGGGATTCAAACCCGCAACCTCCTTGGAAACATGTCCAGGCGCTGTAACCAACTAAGCCACAGTGCAATCCTATCACTATGACGAAACCAATGGATTGCATTTCAACGAATTATGCATTGGTGGTGCCATCTGTGACAACTATTTAGAAGTTATTAACACTCGGAAAAAATCACTACAGTTTTCAGATCCGACTTAAAGAAACATAATAATTCATTATCACCTTTAAGTCCTAAATAATTGGAAACTCAAGAAATATAAGGAACTGCCCTTAATTTTAATGTGTAATGTCCACCATTGTTGAAATGGCATTCAATGATCTTGTAAAGCTTTTTACGGAGCAAAATTCTTCTTTAACCTACCCTCTTTAATTTACTTTGATGTCTTTGTATTATTTACATAATGGATTGGTATAATAATGAACACTACAGGATAGGCGCTTCAAGTTAATGGTCACCAATTGATTTTTAAATATTGGGAATATCGTTAGAAATAATTTATCTGAGCAATTGTCCCAATTATTACTATTTTTTAATACAACAAGGGCTTTATTAAATAAATAAATAATAAAATAAAATAATTTTATTTCAAGTAACCATCAAAGACTCATATAGAAACAGTAAAATACATTCAACAATAAATATTCTAATAAACACAAAATTAAGACACATGCATGACGAATACACAAAAATAAAATTAAAGTAATACACAAAACACAAAAAAAATTGGTTTTGTAAGAATACTGTGTTTCATTTTTTACCGACTTCACGCAAAAGCGGAGGTTCTCAATTCTCCTGTATTTTTGACGTGACATCGTCTAATAAATCGATGAACGCCGGCTGCATGCACGAAAAAGTGTCCCGTACGAATACACCGATTTCATCAATGTTTTGTTATGACGTTGTCACGTTATACTATCGTCCGTAAACCAACTTTACAGACAACCAATCTTTTTATTAAACGACTTCAAAATAAGAAGGTTTCGTATATATTTTTGTTTGTTACAGCACTCTGTTCTGTGTTTGTTCAGCACTCTGTTCTGTGTTTGTTCAGCACTCTGTTCTGTGTTTGTTCAGCACTCTGTTCTGTGTTTGTTCAGCACTCTCTTCTGTGTTTGTTCAGCACTTCGTCATTTATAAACCGATATGGATTTTTTTTTGTTTGAGAGAGTGTGTGTCTCTTCAATTAGAAAATCAGTGACTAATTTCGAATTGATCAGACCTATGAAAGTTGATTTCATAGCGTTATCAACTAGAAAAAAGCTCATAGTCTTAAAACAGCTGGACGGATTTTCATGAATCAAGGCTAAGAACAGTCTCGATTAAGACACATATCAAATAAAAAAACTAAATCAAAAACGATGCATCCGTTAGGCATAACGATGCCACAGACACACACATACATAGATACACACGTGTAACATAATTTAACGTGTGTATCTGTGCAAAAAGAAGGGGTGTTATAAAACACCCATTCTTTTTGCGTCGCTGGTTAAAAAAAACTGGCCAAGTGCAAGTCGCACTAGCACTCGTAGGGTTCCGTACCACACTACAGTATTATATAAGATCGAGCAAAAAATACCACTATAATTTTTCGGCAGCAAAAAATAATAATTAATAAACATTTTAGTTCTTATAACGCCATCTAACGTATAACAAAGGTGTTAGGGATCGACATTTCAATATAACGCCATCTATGGGACGTTACCTAACTAAGCATTCATAGATGGCGTGAAATGCCGAAAAAAACACGTTTCTTGTATGGAGACCCTCTATTATCTTTAACTTTATTCTGTTTTTAGTATTTGTTGTTATATCGGCAACAGAAATACATCATCTGTGAAAATTTCAACTGTCTAACTATCACGGTTATTGAGATACAGCCTGGTGACAGACGGACAGACAGACAGACAGACGACAGCGGAGTCTTAGTAATAGGGTCTCATTTTACCCTTTGGGTACGGAACCCTAAAAAAACGACTTCAAATGCCGCGCCAGTCATTTTCAGTAGGTAGTACCAAGTTTGAGGTGTTTATCTCTATGACTTTATCTCCTGATATACTCATCATATGACAATAAAATATCAATATAACCTAACAGTAAGTAAATTATCTCAGACAAAATTTAATTTTCCAAATCGGTCGCTAAATAACGGAGTTCTGAGATAACAAACAAAAATTTAATTAAATACAATTTTGAACTATGATTTAAGAAATAGTCAAACTGAGAACCTTCTTATTTTTGAGTCAGTTAAAAATAGTATAGCGTATTGATTTGAAAATAATATCGTTTAAAAACTAAAAAACAACCGACTTCAATGCCGCGCTATTCATTTTCAGTACCAATTTTGAGATGTTTATCTCAATATCTCTGGAGATACTTATCATACCTCAATAAAATTACCATGGTACCACACTTGGGATATCTCCTTTCGAACAAAAAAAGAATAATCGAAATCGGTTCATAAACGACGAAGTTATCCGCGAACAAACATAAAAAAAATATTCATTTTCAGTACCAATTTTGAGATGTTTATCTCAATATCTCTGGAGATACTTATCATACCTCGATAAAATTACCATGGTACCACACTTGGAATATCTCCTTTCGAACAAAAAAAGAATAATCGAAATCGGTCATAAACGACGATGTTATCCGCGAACAAACATAAAAAAAAAAAAAAAAAAAAATATATATACGGTCGAATTGAGAAACCTCCTCCTTTTTTTGAAGTCGGTTAAAAAATCTTCCTTTTTGTTAATTATTCTAAAACAAAACCTATAAACTCTAATTCACGACCACATAAAATCATAAACACTAATGTTTACAAACACTTACTGGTAAATTAACAAATACATGATAATTGAATTGGTGTAATAAAATAGAGCTAACAACTCCTATAAAATTAAAACCTTTTTATGTTCCCTTGTCACAATTCAATTTCTTTGTAGTTATGTGTGATTTAAAGTATCGTCAGTATGAAAGTTGTTACGAGAAAGTACTATCAGGTTTTAATTTGTGAAATCAATGAAATGTTTATTTGGGAAGTAATTTAATAGCGGATTTCACGTGTGTTTGTTTATTGGTTAATTTTTTTTACTTATGTTGAATTTATTAATTCGTTGACGCGTTAGGATATTACTGTGATATTACTAAATATACAATGAGTGTTGGATGTCCAGGAAGATTCAATTACTTACCGGAAACGTCTCGCGTATGGAATAACATTTAACCAAGCCAATAATAATATATTGTTACACTACTATAGTCTAATAAAAATGTCTCATAACTTATTAGACAGTGACAGCGCTACATGCGAGAGTAGTGTAACAATATATTGGCATAGATGAACGTGATCATACCACGGAATAGCAAATACCTTATAGGTATTTCATACTTCATCGAAACGTGTCTCCGGTATAAATTATCAATGGCGTCAAAAAGGGTAAAGTGATTATGATGAAGACCCCTTAAAACTTTTTCTTGAAGAACTCCATATCTATTATAGCGTCTCAGTGGGAAATGTCCAGTTGCCCCACATTTTACAAGTGTGTGTCAAGTTAACTTTTTGAAAATTCGGAGTAAACAGGTAAATTTTAGACAAGCGTGTGGTATTTTAGTCATTCAATATGATGATATGATATGATGATAATAGTCAAAAAACGCTAGTCTATAAGATGTATATAGAATATCTGACAACTTCCTAGTGAAATAAGGATTATGTGGTCTTACGCCTAACTGACTACTTATTAACCTACCTACTTACAACTGACCACTACAATTTTAATACCAAAATTACAGACATCGGATTACATTTGCCCAAACAGATATACATTTTATTTAAACATTTAATAAATCTAAAACCTTTACAAAATAAACTTTCATTTGTTTCAATTTAATACATTAAAGTTGCAGCATTAAATAAATCTAACACGTCCGAGCAATTGTATTATTCCTTAGGCCACACATAGGCGCTGTAAATTGTCTAAATATATTCGTAAGGCATGAAAAACAGACATTCTATGCAAATTTCATGTAAATTGAGACGTCCTAGAGTGAATTACGGCAATAAATAGGGTACTAAAATAGACTGAATAATTCTACACTATTTTGTAGCGCAGAGGTCGAAAATTGTAAGCTTTGAGTCTCTGACCTTTTTCGAGAAAATTTTCTCCTTCAGTTTTAATTAGGCATCGTAGGCAACTTTTCAATGGGCTTTAAAGTTGATTCGTAGGCTTTTGAATCTCGTTAGGTTGCTTTTTACAGTATTAAGGTTAGTTTGTGGCTGAGTTACCTTACGATCTTATCAAAATTTGCATTTTACGACTTACGAAATAAACTCTAGAGAAATTAGACAATTTTAATTGTAGTTAAAATAATTGTATTGTCTTAAAAGACTCATTGTCATCTTTTTCTTAAAATTATGTATTTCTAAGAAAATTATGTAAACCTTTAATATAGATACGAATCAAAGTAACTTAATATAATTTTAAAAATACATAAATAATAAAAAATAATATCCTCTTAACTCCTGAAATGGTTTATTGGAATAATAATATAATGTTTAGAATAATCAAAATAAACTTTGTTATTAAAGTGCTTCTGTTCTTAATGATGAAAATTAAAAGTTTTTCTTGAGTAAAAATTAAATAAAATTACCAAAAAGGAACCGAGAAAAGCTCCTTAACTTTTTTTAACAAGTTATAAACTAAGAAGTTTAAAAGAAATGTGCCAAGTTCCGGCGGCATGAAGTTCAGTGTTAGCCAATTTGAAAGCCGGTTGTGGGGATTGAATAAGCAATATTATTTGTTAGCATTTAATCAATTGGACATAAAACTAAGTGATCACATTATATGGGAGAAGCCTTTGGCTCCTAAGACAGCAACGCTAGTTCAGGAGCCTATGGATTCATTATCATATTATTATTATATTGTTATTATATTATTATATTATATCATTATTATGTCAATAAAGAAAATTTTTTGTAACTGCCACCTTGGTACGACGCGTCTTGCTGTGGGGACAGGGGATTGAATAAAGGTACGACCACACCACAGCGTCCTGCGTCCGCGTTCACGATCTGATTTTCAACCGTTTTCTGATTGCCGTAGATCGCGTTTGGTTGGAACCAGTCGGTATCAGATCGCCGCCAAGATCGCGCACGCAGGACGCCGCGGTGTGGCCGTAAATACCTTAAGACAATGTCCACCTTGGCACGAAGCTTCTTGCATCTGCGTTGAGCGATAAAACCAATGGACACAAGACAAGCGCGAAGCATCACGTCGCCGCAACGCCGTCACACCAATTCAGCGACGTGGCTCTCACCAAAAGTAAAGCACATTTCAGACTAAATACATAAAATCACGCCTTTTTTCCGTTGGGGTAGACAGAGACTACTTCTTTCCACATGCTACGATCCTGACATACCTCTTTCGCTTCTTCCACTTTCATGAGCGCCTTGATACATGCTCGCCGGTTATAGGACTTGGCCTTTCCTTAAAACGTACACGTTTTTGCAGACTACGCTATTGTATAATAGCATATAGTTATCAGCACAACAATATTGCTCACCATACATTTATGTAGAACACGTTCACACTTTGCTATTCGATATACATATATGCCGGTTTGCTTGTGATGCTGTACTATAGATATAGCAGAATAGTATAGTGTAGTCTATAATGCGCTTTAAGTTGTCAATTACCTTGTCCTGCTGCTATCTTTCACACGAATACAATACTTCTGTCAGGAATTTACCTAGCGGGATATAATTTATGACGACATTATAGCCACGCCTGGTATATATCACGGTAAAAAGTGCAGTGAGGTAAAAGCAAAAAGTCTGGTAATAAAGAATTTACGTAACACAGAATATGTTATAGGCATGCGTCATAATGACCATCACGCAAATGTTTCGCTTGTCCTTTAACATTGTATCATAAAAAAAAGGTGGCAAATACATTTTGGTGTTCTCCACTTCAATATTGATGGAGTACACTCTATTGTAACTCTATATGACTATTTTCTCGCACACACTGTAACTGTGTACTGAATAAATATATATAGCTATACCATAGTGTACTGCCTAGTCTCTACGTAGATACAGAGTAGATGGAATAGCAAAATTTTTATTTGGACACCTCATATTACAAGCTTTCCTTCTTTCCATGTTAGTATGTAGGTATATGTATATTTGTGTGGGTCAAATATTGAAAACTAAATAAGAACCACTTCTCGACGTTGGATTGGACTCAAACTTTATATACTTGAGTATCTTCGGTAACTATGCAATGATATGATGAATATATAATACATGATATGGTACTGACCTAATTTTGGAGCCGGGCTGTAGGGACTGGAACTCTGTAATGGCAAATAGTAGGACAGTCGAATTTGGGCTAGTACGATGGCTAGTACTTTTGATGACACATCTTAACATCTTTATTACCAGTTTTGGACTGCGGTATTGCTTGCGTTTGAAAGTAAGTATCTACATGAATGGGATAAAAAGTTTAATTTGTGTCATTCAATGTACAAAGTACAAGCTGTGCTCCACGGTTTTACCCGCGTAGACATCGTTCCCGTGGGAATATCGAGATTAAAAGTACCCCATGTGTTATTCTAGGATCTAGGCTATCTATATACAAAATTTTAGCTCAATCGGTTTAAGTAGTTTTAGCGTGAATCAGTAACAAACATCCATACAAATTTTCGCGTTTATTAATTAGCAAGAAACTGTCTACTAAATTTCACACATATGTGTTCAGCCGTTTTTGCATGATGGAATGAGAAACATATATAAAATTTCACATTGTTAATATTAATTGTATAGTGACGTGGTATATTTAGTCCTTATTGAGAAAATTCTACAGGTGGTTTATATCAATTTATAGTTATAAATATGAGAATACGGGACTTATCGCGCCTAAAACATTAATTTTATTTAACTCGACGTTTCGACCAAGTTGCATTGATCGTCGTCTCGTGACCACTCACGAGACGACTGAATGTTGTGAGTGTCCGCACTGCTTTTTATAGGAGAGTTCGTTGGAAACTACCCTCAATTTATTTTTAATTTTTATCAGAGTTGCCATTGCGACACACAACACTGACAATATCGGCAGATTTTTGCTGCTTTGATTTTCGATTCGAACACTTGCTAATTACTGGGTTCCAAGTTGCGGCCAACCTAAATCCATCCTCCCGATTGAAATTGGGATGCTTTTTATTTCTACCGCTTCACGCACAATACGGGAGTAATAGTAGCGGTCGGTCGAGAGGATCTTAGGGTCATGAAGTTCGATCCAGTGATTAGGTCCGGATTCCAGTAAGTGCTCGGCGATACCAGATTTTTTGACCTGGCGGTTTTTTACAGCTGCGATGTGTTCTTTGACCCTTTCTGCAATAGTACGCTTGGTCTGTCCGATGATCGATTTACCGCAGCTGCAATCGATTTTGTACACACCAGGTATCTGAAAAGGAATCACATCCTTCGGCGAACGGACCTGCGTTGATATCTTCGATAAGGGAGTGAATAATGTCTTGATAGAATATTTACTTAGTACAGCACCGATCTTGTCCGTCACTCCCTTCACGTATGGCATGAACGCCGCCTGCCGTTCAACGTCAGTGGTCCTCTCCTTATACCTGCGTCTAGAATGGCTTCGTCCAACCTTGTAGCCGTTTTTTATCAGAACCTCCTGAACACGTGCGATTTCTTCCTCTAGGTGTTCAGGGTCACAGAGGTCACGAGCTCTGTCCATCAATGACCTGGCTACAGATCCCAGGTGACGTGGGTGATGGTGCGATGAGGCATTCAGATACCTATCAGTATGAGTCGCTTTCCTATAGACAGAATGTGATAATGAACCATCAGGTCTCACCATAACTTGGACATCAAGGAAAGGCAGTGTTTTGTTCGTTTCCAGCTCATAGGTAAACTTTATGTTGGCATGTATCGAGTTCAGATTCTTTGCCAGAGCGACTACTGCCTGCTCATCACCCGTCATGATGCAGAAGACGTCATCAACGTACCGCTTCCACACCTTTATTGATGACTACTGTAGGTCTATGGCTTCTTCGATAAATTCCATCCAGATGTTGGCAAGGACAGGTGCCACTGGACTTCCCATGGCAACACCGTCTATCTGGAGGTAGTGCTGCCCGCTGTATAGGAAATAGTTTCCTTCCAAACAGTTCCTCAACAGCACGATAAAGTTTTCTGGAAGGTCATCACTGAACCTTGTCCTTATTACCTCGATGCACTCCTTCACTGGAACGTTGGAGAAAAGTGAGTCTACATCGAAGCTCACCATGATGTCGTCTGGTTCCAGTATATCAATTTATATCAATGTTCCGTCTGACTTGCTACCAAAAAGTAGCTTAGCACCATCAAAGAGGAAAGCTGCTGCTAAAACTGAATAAAGGTGAGGTTGTGCTTGAATCTTTTATTACATGATAATTACATATTTTGACATAATAAATTTGTGTTTTGTGACGTTAGTCAAAAGTAGACAATTGACATCTGAAATCGGCTTCTATTTAATAAAATTATAATTAAGAAAGTTTAAAAACTAAAACAACTGACTTCAATGCTCCGCGAGTCATTTTCAGTAGCAAGTGTGAGACGTTTATCGTCATATCTCTGGAGAAACTTATCAGATCTCGATGAAATTACAATGGGATCACTTCGAAAACGTACCCTACCGATTACAAAAAGAATCATTCGAATCGGTTCATAATTGACGGAGTAATCGCGTAATATACACACAAAAAAAAGAAAAAAACCATACGACGAATTGATAACCTCCTTCTTTTTGGAAGTGGATTGAAAATTATAAATGGTGTGTGAGTTCAAAACGCTCTTGATCTGTTTTATTATAATCTAATATTATGTCAGGGAAATTCATGTTGACTACAAAGCTATGTTACAATCTTATTAATTATAATATATAAGTCTATTTCAGTGAGTCATTTTAGCTCAGAAATTTAATACCAGTTCTAGTCAAATAAAAGGAAATAAAATTTGGCAGAGCGCGATTAGTAAAATGGCTGTTAGGCACTTTGACTTGGCTTTCCGTCTGTGATTATAGGTTATTACTAAATACATAATATTATATATATATTTAATAAATATTATATATATGTCGCAGACAGATAGCTGAATTAGTCGTTCAATTGAACGCCTAGCCTCTTAACTAAACAGCGCCGTTCAACTAAATTCCTGAATGATATCCAGCCATTTGATCAAACGGCCAGGCAAATGACTTGGATCAATGACGTTTCATTACTTGCCTAGCCATTTGATCAAACAGCTAGGGAAATGACTTGGATCGATGACGTTTCATTACTTGTCTAGGTTGTTCATTAGTCTGTTACTAAGGCAACACACTATGAACAGTGACCACCGCTAGCGAGGAAAGCAGCCGCAACAGCGGCCGCGCGTCACCAGAAATATATGTATATGCATATACATATATGCATATGCATACGCGGTGGTCACTGTTTTTAGTGTGTTGCCTTAGTGTCAGACTAAGACATTATATGACTGGCCTAAGCATTGGCCAGTCAGTTTATTAAATGTTGTAATAAACGCTACGGTTGGATATCATTCAGGAATTTAGTTGAACGGCGCTGTTTAGTTAAGAGGCTAGGCGTTAATTTGAACGGCTAATTAAGCTATCTGCCTGCGACACATACAAAAACAAAATTACTTACTTTTTCTTTCGGATGCCATACCACAGATTAATGAATAGTACAACAATAGATGCACTCTTTGCGAGTAAAAATGCAACCTACTTACAACGTCGGTATCGTTCAAAATACGCTACACGCCTCGGATGCAACCTTGAATTGCGTCTCGAATAAACTAATAGTAACTTGGAACCGCGTGTTGCACACCGTAAAATGCACCGTAAGTCCGCACCGCGAGAGTGTATCACTCGGTCAGCTCGCGGGCCGTCAGCTGTCTCTTACTGTGAGGTTGAGTGTTGTGAGAAAACAGATCTAATAGTAAAGTAAAGGCGCGAGTCCGATCGAAAGCGCGCGTGACACTACTGACTGAACTTGTAGCCGGCCGGCTGCCGCGTATGTACTAATATTGTCATAGCTACAGGTGGCTACAGCGCGGAGTGCGAGAGGCCTGGCCGTAATTAAATTACCTACTCCAGGCTAAACATGTTTCTGAGGAAGAATCGGCCTCCCCGGCAAAGAACAGGTACAGTGACCACCTGAGTTAGACTGTACTTATTATGCAAGTGATTAATAGCTTTTATTTTTTATTATCTCGATAAATATTTGTTCTTGGTCCTAAATAATCATCAGCCTGTACAGTTCACTGCTGGACATAGATTAGTTCCAAATAGTGTTTTACAATAAATCATTCAGTAATTCCATCGCAGCGCACGTCTCCGTTATACAATACAAAAACTCCAAAATTAGCACAAACGGCAGTCTCGTCGTTTAATGCACTAATGGAGCTGTAATAAAACTTACAAGAGAAAGGACCTACTCTATTATTAAACCCGATTATCCAGAGGTCTCTAGAATACAAAGCATGATCGTGACTAGGAAAATCCAATTCCGTATAAGAAAACCATTGAGCGGGTATTGGACGTGATCCCTCTTACAATCGTGCCTATTTATCTTATTGTGTATGTGGTGGTAAATGATGATGCGGTCGACGATGGTTTACACGCTAGGCCCAGTAGTTTAACAATTTCTTAACTTAATACCACTCACACAAAACGCGACCAGTAAACAATTGAAAAGTACTGAGATCGCGCCCGCAGATCGCAGGACGCCGCGGTGGGGCTTAATCCGTTCCGGGAATAAAGGGTCTTGGCAGGGTCGATCCTAATCCAATTAAGTTTCTAAAGCACGGAACACGAAAGACGGTGTTAACTGAAGTAAGCATATTATTTTGAACCTATGCGAGTGAAACTGCGGTTGACTCAGATAGCTTACAAAAACTACAAATTGCGAAAGTCTATTTAGTTAGTAATCTCTGCACGTCCCAACGGTTTGGTTGATTTGAATAAAAATGCATTGAAGGTAACTGGATTGAAATTGGACATAGGATGGTATTTACCGCGGTTGAAGCTACGGGGAGCAAGTAGTAGTTTTAACCCCCGACATAAAAAGAGAGGTTTATTAAGTTTAACATTTGTATCTGTGAGTGTGTATCTATGTATAGCTTCAGTGGATGTCGACCCTAAAGCTCTGTAATATTTTACTGTTGTCATCGAAACTGGAGCTGTAGGCCATTGTCACAGTTTTCATAGACACGGCTTTATTACGACATAAAACCACGTTTTAGTGTTCAGTTTTATGCGGCTTGAACCAATAATTCAGATACATTATGCTTAAGAGTATTTTTGTCCTTAGATCTTTTAGTGCCACAGTTACGGAAAAGAGCAGTAGGGTAATTGTTTTCATACCGTTAGTACAGAATAAATAGTAGTACAAGTGCCGTTAGGTTAGGTCATTAGCAGTTAAATGTTAGCGCATCAGTAACACTGACGTTAGTGGTGAAGGAGTAAACAAACAACAACAAACACACTCACATACTGTCACAAACTTTTGCATTTATAATAGTATTATATTGTGATTGACCCTTAGAAAGTTTTAAGTCTCTTTTACGATTAGAATTGAAGAATGTCATAATACAGACTCGTATCTCGGCAGTAACTCCTAACGAAGCTGCGAAGTTGAGGCAATTGTCACCAACAACTGTAAAATGTGAACCTTGTTATCTGACGTCATATTTCTGAAACGAAATTTCAGATTGTGCCAAGTTTTCTTCGATTTCTTGGAGATGAAACAAATATAACTTTTAAACCTTTTCCCGCGACGGTATTGCTACACAAGATAGATATACTTTTCAACCGTTTTCCAAAAAGTAGGAGGTTCTCAATTCGTATTTTGTTTTGTATATTTTATGCGATTACTTCGTCAATTGTGAACCGATTCGAATGGTTATTTTTTTTATTGGTAAGGTACATTTTCAAGGTGTATTTACACCTTTGTAATTTCATTGAGATCTGATAAGTATATCTAGAGATATGACGATAAACGGCACAAACTTGCTACTGAAACTGACTCGCGTGGCATAGAAGTCGGATGTTTTAGTTTTTAAACTATCTTAATTTATTAATGAACACTAGAGTAGGTAAGTACATTGTTGTAAAAACTAACAACTAAAGCGATTTGATTGTATAAGTTTTCCACCCAAAAACAGCCTTATTGCTCACAGCGATCTCTTGCAAACAACCATGCACGTAGTTGATATAAATATTGTATAGCGGTGTTTATTACAATATCGTAAGTACAGTTAGTGAAAGTGTTTCATCTATTTTTGACCTCCGACACAAAAAGTGGAGTGTTATAAGTTTGATGTGTGTATCTGTGTGTCTATGTGTCTGTGTCTGTGGCATCATAGCAACCAAAGGAATGAACCAATTTAAATTTTGTTTTTTTCGTTTGATTGGTGTCTAAACCGAAGTGTTTACTAAACTTGATTCATCAAAATCTGTTTAGCCATTTTAAGACTATAGCTTTTTCTAGTTGAAGCTATGAGATCAATTTTAAGAGGACTGATGAATTCGATGTTCAGTATACTCTTACTTTAATGATATTGTAAGAACATGGTAGTATTTGAGCTATGGCTGGGGTACCTCCTGAAATCTGCAGAATACTCTACTTTCACCAACTTACATCAGTAATGCCGTGTTTGGGCTCATTTAAATGATCTTTATAAACAGATTGTACATTAGATGAGTCAGGGCTTGGTGGTTTTAAATTTAAATATTTATGCTGTAAAACTTAATTAACATAGTTTAAAAACTAAAACAACCGACTTCCATGCTCCGCGAGTTCATTTCAGTAGCAAGTTTGAGACATTTATCGTCATATCTCTGGAGGTACTTATCAGATCTCGATGAATTACAATGGGATCACATCGAACACGTACCCTACCGATTTAAAAAAGGATCATTCGAATCGGTTCACAATTGACGGAGTAAAAACAAAACATTTTATTTAACATATTTCATTACAAAAAAAAACATACAGACGAATTGAGAACCTCCTTCTTTTTGGAAGTCGGTTGAAAATAGCACATATCTGTAATCGTGCTAGCATTATTTATTATGTAAGTCGTTTTATAATAATTATTTACCGCAATTCTACGCATTTCTTAGTTTATGTAGTTCTTGTTTCGTATTTTTAACCGACTTCACAAAAAAGGAGGAGGTTCTCAATTCGTCTGTATGTTTTTTTTTTGTGTGTATGTTACGCGATTTCTCCATCAATTGTGAACGGATTCAAATGATTATTTTTTTAATAGGTAGGATACGTTTCCGAGGTGGTCCCATTTTAATTTTATCGTGATCTGATTAGTATCACCAGAGATATGGAGATAAATACCTCAAACATAGGAGAATGTACTAGTTTTAGTAGAAGAGTCCCAAGAAGATTATACACAATGGAGGTTGCTATTGCATATAAGATATTCTTACAGTAACTGTGAGCGAGATAGAAATAAAGGTGGGGATAATTTTTTTTTATAATTTATAGGCAAGCGTTTGACCACTATCTCACCTGTTGCTAAGTGATGATGCGGTCGAAGATAGAGAAGTGGACTAGAATGGGAACTGGCTCTCAAGGATAGCTGCCGGAACACATTAGATGTTTGGCGACAGATTTTCTGACTTGAGGGTGGTAGCTGGCCAGGCGGACACTAGATATGTTCTACCACCATGCGGGGGTTATTGGTTTCTTAACGATGTTTTCCTTCACCGGAGGGCCACTGTGAGAAGCGCACATATATTTTTCGATAGAAAAATTCATTGGTGCACGGCGGTTTGAACTCGGTACCACGGCATCAAAGCCGACCGTTCTCCCAATTACGCCACCGGGCCCTCAATTAATAATTATATATTAATAATTATAATAAATAATTATATATAAATATAAATAATTTGTCTTCACAGGAATGTTCTACCGGGCAAAGTCTTGTTAGGGTGCAAACATTTTTAAACATACCTAATATTTTTTGACATGACACGACATTTGGCGAAGATGGCGGCCATTTCAGTCCCGCGACACTGCATACATAATTAAATAACTCAGAATTATGAACGTACTTTGTACCAATCAACACCTTGTTTTTGATACAACAATTTGATACCTTGATGACATCATTATTACTAGAGAATATTTTTACTTTAGCGCGGCATTTAAAGTCAATTTTTTTAGGGTTCCGAACTCAAAGGCTACCAAATGAACACTTTCTGAGACTTTGTTGTCTGTTCGTCCGTCCGTCCGTGTGTCTATATGTGCGCACTTTACAGATCTGTATCTTCTTAACCGTTATAGGTACATACTTGACATTTTCAAAAAGTATATATCCGTCAGTGTATAACGGCCCAGACACGAAATTTAATAGATGCATGTAATTTCATTAAAACTTTTTTTGCACTAAAAAGGTAAAATAAGTTAGTTTTCAAAAAAAAAAAAACCGACTTCATAACCACAAAAAGGCACTCAAAAGCGAAAAATAATTTACTTAAAATTATTATAAGCGTTACCCACTTCTCTATTTGAAGTCGGTGCCAGCCAAGTCTATTGGATATTAGATAGATACTATGTATGTAGTAGTAGTAAGTAGGTACCTGTAGGTTAGTAAGTAGGTAGATACTTGTAGGTATTATCTATCTACTACCTATATGTATGTTTATCACAATATCTATAATAAAATATGTATTTTTATTTCCTTTTTACTAATTTATATTATTGGCGATAGTCCAACCCCAGATAGGTCTATCTGAAAATCAGCGTTCAGGTAAACACCTGAACATTCTATGCTGAGATAGACCTTTTTAGCACTACACGTGTGTATTTGAGTAATTTAAGTACCGAGATAGGATTATAACTGTATTATTTTCTTGATTGTTATTTTTTTTTCTGTTTTTTATCTTTAGGTACGTTAAGTATCATAAGTTGTGTAATGTGCTAAATAAATGCTACGTTGATACGTTTTCCAAAATGCATTTTTTTTTCACGATATTTTTGAAGATGAGTGCATCCGTGCTTCTATCATTTTGTTTAGTCTTAAAATCCTTTAAAACTTGTCTGGTAGCCGTCTAGATCAGGGCAGTAAAATGGGTAATTTTTTCAGGTTTTTGAAGGGTCATATTTCTTTTTGCAAATGTATGATGAAAAAAAGCAAAATAATAAGGGCAGTAACTACAGTAGACCTTGATTTTTCGTAGAAAAAAATTTTGCTCTAGAAGCATTTTCCAGGGAGGAAAATGCGGAATACATTTGTATGGAAAAATGTACCCCGCGTTTGCTCTTAAAGCGCAAATACACCGATTCACGAATGCACGGATTTAACTTACAAAGTTGTATCAATTTGAACCAATTGAGACTGATAAAGTTCACGCTGTTCATAACTTGGTCAAAACTGCTAAAACATTACAGTGACTTAATTGACTTAATATTTGAATAGGTACTTCAAAAGAGATAAAATTGAGTTGATAATTCTACAACTATGTATTTTGATAAAGTTTAAGGTCTCATTACCATTATTTGGGTTGTAATTGCGCGAAGTTTACTTGCGATTGGAATTTACAAAAGGAGCGATTAAGTTTTAGTAAGTAGAGTTAAATTGTTCACGAGTGAAATGTCACCGTTATTTGTAGGAGAGTAGAGGTACACAGAGGCTTCGTCGGGACATCGGTGCTAGCTTAGTGTTTTTTATAAGGTCTTTGATGGAAAAAACTTAAAGGAACTGTTCGACCACATTCACATCGTGCCAAAGCTCATCCATACATCACTAACTAGCATAAAACACATACGGTTTAGTTTAATAGATCCTTTGATATTCAGTCAAATTATTTTTTTTTCCATCAAAAACTTTAAAAAGAAAATTTTAGATACTTAATTCAAATGCCGTGGTTGCTACGCGAGCAATTATCGTTTCTCTTGTATATTATCCCTTTTAATTAAATGATGTTTCATGTATTCTGAAGATGTGAGAAGTAACACACCAATAAAAAAGCAATGTGCTTACAAAATGAGAAGCTCCAAGCTTATGAAGTCGGTTAAAATATAAGGGGGTGACTATGCATGCGTAAATAAACTGTTGTATTCATCTTACTCTCATTTCGAGAGACCTACCACGAGGTCTCTTATACATTATTATTTCAATATTGCAACACCGTAAAGTGAGAGAGTCACTGTTAAATGGCCGTAGAGCATCTTCACTGGTGAGAAAGTTCACCAATTGCTCGAACGCTTTTCGGTATGAGCCAAAAGGCGTTTTCAGAAAAAAACAACGGGTCGTACTCCGAGAGTGCCGGCAGAAGCGAAAACTTGAACACGTCATTTTTTAATATTTTGGAATGACACCTCACTCAAGCGCCCTGCGCTCCGTCATGAAGTTTTACCCATCCCAAGAAAAATGCACAACGCCGCTAAAGATATTTTCACTTCAAAAAAACTAAGGCTATCACTGTCATCGCATTTTTGACAGCAGCACGTATTTTAGGGTGAACCTGGTAATTTTCGGTGCTCGGTCATTCCGGAGATGGGTACAGCTGCGCTATATGTAATTTCACAGTAATATCGGTTGTTGAGTTTCTCGTCTCACTGCCGTCTTTGATTGATAGCTCCAGAAGTCAACGTGTATCAATGTCTTACTACTGCTTGACCACATGACGGAATTTAGTCATGCTACTGACTAAATTCCGTCATGTGTTCTAGAGCCTAGAGCAGTCACGACTGTTCCAACTTACTCTTCGACTCTCACTCTTTCAAGCGGTTTCGTGTATGCCTAGAAGAATAGAAGAGAGTTAGAGTATTATATTTCTTAAAGCGTTAAATTACATTTTAATGGTATGCTTGAAAATGTATACAGCCAATGCATCATTGCTTAAAATGCAATCCATTCGTTTCGTTGTATTGATAGAAACGTACTGTGGCTTAGTTACCGGCAGCGTCTGGACATGTTTACCAGGTGGCGCGAGTTCGAATCTCATCGTGCGATGAAATTTTGGATTATGTGTAACGAGAGTAATAGTATTTTTCTATGCGGTCGCAGCTTGAAGCTTTCGGACGTGATGCTTCAAGCTGCCTGTGTAAACTGCCCGTAAAGTTAATTATCTTATCTCAAGTGAGATAGGGTTCAGTGTTTGTCAGTTCGCAATACATAGGTAGTATGCCGTAAACCGGCATATTCTTCTAAATAAAAAAACCTTCTGTGTGTCAAAGTAATATAGAAACGAGAATGTATCAGATCATGTGGTACCCTCGCAGTATGATGGTTTGCCTTTGTCATAAACGAAGCGTGACGGCTTTCATTATTCACGATTTCATAACAGTCCGCTAGTATTTCCGCTAAGTCACTTCCGCTAGAATTTCCTGTCTTCGTCTTCTGTATTACAATTTTGCAGCTGTGTAAATATATGACTCTTTTCACCTAAATATTTTGTTTGTATGGAACGCTGTCCTGGAACAATACAATTCAATCATTCTTTATTGATCACAAAAAAAAGAACTTAAGCTAATACATCAATACTATGGTAATACAATTCGCGGTCTTATCGTTTAGCGACCAGACAACTTTAGGATGGACAGGAGAAAAAGGGAAACCCTTATTGGAAAGCTTTGAAACTGTCTTGGAGCTAGATACAAATATAAGAATAAATTATTTATTAAGATACTGTCACAACAGCACATGGAAAACATACAGATGGAAGATGCAACTAATAGGAAATATGCATGATTTTTTTTTAATATGTTTATTTCACTGAATACATCAATTTAACACAGAAAAAAATTATGTAATACTGAAAGTGTTCAAATTAAGCTACAAAATATAATTTTAGCATTGAAAAAATACGAGTTATCTAAAACGCTGCCAAATTTTCGCGCGCCTTTGTGACGTCACAGTGCACGACACGGTCTCCACAGATTCAATATTTAATAGAAATTAATAGAAATACTACGTATTCGTACTACAGTGCATACTATTTCTATGAAAAAGATTTAATCTGTGGAGACCGTGTGGTACACTGTGGCGTCACTTTCTAATTGACAAGTGGTGATGTGTTTAGCAAATTTAAATTTCCCACGCTTTGTTTGCATTTTTCATATAATATTTTAACACATGTAAGAGTATTTTATTTATAAAAAAATGTTTAACTTACAACACCAGAACAATAATGATTCCAAGTAAATTTATACCACATGCATATTCCCTATTGCATATTTATGACAAGCTTTTGTATTAATTTGCCGTGTTAGTACCTACGTTAGTGCGGGTCAAATCTTGGAAATATAATTAGAACCACTTCCTGAAGTTCAATTGGACTCAAATTTGGTATACTTCCGTATCTTCTGTGACAATGCAATAATATGGTACCATCAAGATGACCTGATATAATGGAGCCGGGTTGTAGGAACTGAAACCACAGAAAAATTAATATTACTCTAGAACTCCAAAATTGGACGTAGGACAGTTTAATTTGGGCTTGTATGTATTGTTATTATTAGTACTTTTGTACATGATAACGTGTTTACAAAAACTTGAGTTTAATGTAATTTTGTTGTGACTACTGGACACACTAGACAGTCTAGTAAGCACCTAACCTATTACCACCTAGTTCCAACAAACGCGGTTTTCGAGTGCAAAGTTTTAAAGTAAGGCTAAAAGGGCAACGTGAACTGGTAAGTAGATGTTATAAATCACTTTATATTTTTACAAAAATAATTAAAAACTAAAACAACCGACTTCCATGCCGCGCGTGTCAGTTTCAGTAGCAAGTTTGACACGTTTACCTAATATATCTGGAGATACATATCAGATCTCAGTTAAATTACAATGGGACCTAAATAAATTAATTGAAATGGATTGGAAATGTAGGGTACCAATTTAAAAAAGAATCATTCGAGTCGGAGAACTCACGTAACATACATACAAAAAAAACATACAGACTAATTGAGAAACTCCTCCGTTTTGGAAGTAGATTAATAAAAAGCAAAATAGTAGTTTGAACATGAATTAAACTAATGACATTTCATATTATCACATTAGGATACCGATTTGTAAACAGCAGCCGCCAAAACAACAGAGTTCCTAATACAAATTATTTAAATAAAAAGTAACACATTTATGGTTTCCTATACCATTTTCATTCCGATTATATCTTGCGTCATACGAGTTCATAGGAAGCAGGTAAGGGAATCAATAGATCTCAGGAAATGTGACAACTTCCTTATCGAAAGCAATTCCGGGACCTTTGGGATGATGTACTTCCCAAGTTCCTACCTCATAATAACATGCCGTTACCTAGAATTCTTAGAGGGCCGACCTGATCGTTGTTAGAACATTCTTTGTACTAATTTTATGGATAGAGACAAATACATATGGATTTCGCAGTATAGCCGTGGCACAGAATAATTAATAGTACAGCCGTGGGGAGTTAAAATAAAATTATTTAAAAAGCGAGGGAACAAGTATCTTGATCTTCTAGACAAGCGTGTTACATTGTTGATCACATCTTCACTTAGCATCATGTAAGATTGTGGTGTTGATGAGCTTGACATTTCTTACTATAAAAATGGTATCAAAGCAATTGAACATCGCTGGAAAAAATGTATCGAGCTAGAGGGAGACTACGTAGAGAAATAAATATATTTTTAATCTAAAATTTTGTGTTTTCTTAGCTAGGTCGGGTACTTTTGCTTGTATGCCAAGCCAAAAAACCTAAATATTGAAAAATTAGAATATTCCACTTTTCATTTGTTTACGCGGTCACAAACCAGAGCCATAGCTTCCTTCTTTACTCATGTGCCATAGCTATATATTTATAAGTAGGTATGTATCTAATCAAGTAACAAAGGCTACTGTGGTACGACTTGACTACGTATTTACTTCCGATAATTGCTTTAGAAATTCGACTCCAGCAATCCACAGAAAGCTGTTCGTTGTCCCGTCCCGCCTTAGTTTGTTTTCAAGGTGGGTGATGTTGGTCTTTAGGAATTACGCTTCTATTTATCTTTTTGATTATTTTTTTAAGGCTGATGAGAATTGAGGGCTTTGCATAAACGTATAATTAGTCGTCTCCCTTTGTTTAATTTGTCTTCGTAAGTATCTCTTTGTAGTGTAAATTGCGTGCTAATTTATGTATTGTAATGTTGTTCTCTAATTGTATTTTCTGTTGTTTTTTCAGGTTTTGCGTTAGAATTATATTTTACTGGTCCACCAGTTTAAAGTCACTCAGCGAGCTATGAAGAGAGCTATGCTCGGTATTTCTCTGCGGGATCGAATCCGGAACGAAGTAATTTTCCAGAGAACTAAAGTTATCGACATAGCTCAACGGATTAGCAAGCTGAAGTGGCAGTGGGCTGGTCATATCTGCCGCAGGACTGATAACAGTTTAGGTAGACTTATCCTAGAGTGGAGACCGCGAATCGGCAAACGTAGCGTAGGACGTCCTGTGACCAAGTGGAGCGACGACATACGCAAAGCGGTGGGCAGTGACTGGAAAAGATGATCCGAGAATCGGGCTCAGTGGCGCATCTTGTGAGAGGCCTACGTCCAGCAGTGGACTGACACAGGCTGATGATGATGATGATTATATTTTAGGTTTTATAATGTAGGTATATCTGATCGTGATAAAATGTAAGTTAAGCTACAGTATTATTATGTTAAACGTTCTATGGAAATCAATGCTGTCCTTCTAAAACTTTGAGCTCTTAATTTTGCAATCGACTTTGCTTCTCAACTCAACTCAGTATTTACTAAAATTTAACTCCAATAATTTGGCAATATTAAACTGATTTGGATTATATATTGTTTTATTTTAAAATATTTAGATCTGATAAATTTATATAATTGTTTAGAGATGTGGAGAGAGAAACTCTTCAGTTTTTTGTTATATAATATGGACCAAATCGTCACTTAGCCACTGATGAGATCGTGTTGAACCCATCCGATGGCAAGCGTTGTTTTCGGTTTTTGCCGCTGGCAGCGCCATTTGCATTATTTTGCGCGAAATTGCCATGTACTACTAACACCAAGATTTCTTTTATGTTTCGTACAAAAATTACATCATTGAAATCGTCTTGAATAAAGGTATTCAATTCTAATTCACATAATGCAATCGTAGCACTAAACTTACACAAAAAAACTTGATTTTAGTGGCAGTAGGAGAATGTTGAAGCATGCCTTGAAGCCTATTACTGCAATAAAAAAAGTTTTAAGGAGTTATGATTTCAATCAACACCAATATTATAAATGCGAAAGTCAGTTTGTTTATTTGTTTGTTTGTTTGTTTGTTTGTTTGTTTGGGACTTCTTCACGGTCAAACGGCTTGACCGATTTGGCTGAAATTTTGTACAAAGATAGAACATAAGGCAGAATAGGATATAGGATACTTTTTTTTTGGCTATCGAGTCAGGGGGTCCAGATATTCTTAATTGAATTTTGTAACTAAAGGACCTCTTTTCGAATAATCGGCTTGACCGATTTGCCCGAAATGTTGTATAAAGACAGTTCATAAGGCAGAAAAGAATAATGAAGACTTTTTTTCTTGCTATCGAGTCAAGGGGTCCAAATAATTCAATTGAATTTTGTAAATATAAGACCTCTTCTCAAATAAACGGCTTGACCGATTTGCCTGAAATGTAGTATGAAGACAGTTCATAGGGTAGAATAGGATATAGGATACTTTTTTTTTGGCTATCGAGTTAGGTGGTCCAGATATTTTTAATTGAATTTTGTTAAGATAAGACTTCTTCTCGAATAAACGGCTTGACCAATTTGCCTAAAATGTTGTATGAATACATGTCATAGGGCAGAATAGGATATAGAATACTTTTTTTCTTGCTATCGAGTCAGGGGGTCCAAATATTTTTAATTGAATTTTGTAAATATAAGACCTCTTCTCAAATAAACGGCTTGACCGATTTGCCTGAAATGTAGTATGAAGACAGTTCATAGGGCAGAATAGGATATAGAATACTTTTTTTCTTGCTATCGAGTCAGGGGGTCCAAATATTTTTAATTGAATTTTGTAAATATAAGACCTCTTCTCAAATAAACGGCTTGATCGATTTGCCTGAAATGTAGTATAAAGACAGTTCATAGGGTAGAATAGGATATAGGATACTTTTTTTTTGGCTATCGAGTTAGGGGGTCCAGATATTTTTAATTGAATTTTGTAAAGATAAGACTTCTTCTCGAATAAACGGCTTGACCAATTTGCCTGAAACTTTGTATGAATACATGTCATAGGAGAGAATAGGATATAGAATACTTTTTTACTGGCTATCGAGTCAGGTGGTAAAAATATTTTAAATAGAATTTTGTAAATATAAGTTTTCTTCTCGAATAAACGGCTTGACCGATTTGCCTGAAATGTAGTATGAAGCCAGTTCATAGGGTAGAATAGGATATAGGATACTTTTTTTTTGGCTATCGAGTTAGGGGGTCCAGATATTTTTAATTGAATTTTGTAAATATAAGACTTCTTCTCGAATAAACGGCTTGACCAATTTGCCTAAAATATTGTATGAATACATGTCATAGGGCAGAATAGGATATAGAATACTTTTTTTCTTGCTATCGAGTCAGGGGGTCCAAATATTTTTAATTGAATTTTGTAAATATAATACCTCTTCTCAAATAAACGGCTTGACCGATTTGCCTGAAATGTAGTATGAAGACAGTTCATAGGGTAGAATAGGATATAGGATACTTTTTTTTTGGCTATCAAGTCAGGAGGTCCAGATATTTTTAATTGAATTTTGTAAATATAAGACTTCTTCTCGAATAAACGGCTTGACCAATTGCCTGAAATTTTGTATGAATACATGTCATAGGGCAGAATAGGATATTGAATACTTTTTTTTGGCTATCGAGTCTGAGTGTTTAGATTTTTTTTATTGAATTTTGTGAATGTGTGGCCTCTTATCACCTAAATAGCTTGACCGATTCAGCTGAAATTTTATGTATATTACAGTTCATATTGCATAGAATCACATAGGATACTTTTTTTCTGGCAGTCGAGTCCAGGTGCCAAGAATTTTTAAATTAAACTTTGTGAATGTGTGTCCTACTCTCGGTCAAACGGGTTAACCATTTAAGCTGAAATTTTGTACACAGACAGTCAAAAAGACATAGAAGGGCAACGAATTTTTTTTTTTGGGTGGAAATTTCGGTTGTTTATAGTTTTATTATAGAATTTTGTAAATGTGTGGCCGCTTTTCGGCCAAACGGCTTGACCGATTCAGATGAAATTTTGTACACATACATTTAATAGGGCATAAAAGGGCAAAGAATACATTTTTTCGGCAGTTAAGTGTGGGGCCTATATTTTTTCCTAACTTCACATAGAGTTTGCATAATCATAAAAGTTTGACCTTAGGTTCATGGATAATGACTAAACTTAATAAGTGCCTTAATTAGGCCATAAAACTGTCAGGGTCATTAAAAGTCATCAAAATTTACGCAATAGTTTCGCTCACCCAACGTGCTTCGCCCAATCTGCTTTATGGGAAGTATTTCAAAAGCATTCGTGTTTTAACAGCCACATTTAACCTAAGGGTCATCGGTGTTGACTTAGTAGGTTATAAAAACTGTCAGAATCATTAAAAGTAAAAAAATTACTACTTTGAAGGTAATATTTCAGCAACTTTTGTATTTTAATAGCCACATGCATCAGAACGAGTCCATAAATTGAAACAGTACAACCTTCAATAATCATAATGATTTTTAACCTAAAAATAAGTGGATATCAAGTTAAACCTTTGTGTCATCAGTGTTAACTTAGTAGGTCATAAAAACTGTCAGAGTAATAAATGGTCGTAAAAAAGTTTCGCGCAGTGATAGGGCTTGCTACGCTCGCACAGTGAAAGCGCTCGCTCCGGTCACGCAAAGATTTGTTATATCTACTTTGGAGGAAACATTTTAGCAACTTTTGTATATTAATAGCCACATGCATCAGAACGAGTCCATAAATTGAAACAGTACAACCTTCAATAATCATAATTATTTTTTACCTTAAAATAAATGGATATCAAGTTTAACCGTAGGGTCATTGGTGTTGACTTAATAGGTCATAAAAACTGGGTCAGGGTCAAAAAATGACGTAAAAATTTTCGCGTTCGCGAAAACCTTTGATTTACCTACTTTGTAAATAATATTTCAGCATTTTTTGTATTTTAATAGCCACATGTATCAAAACGAGTTTACAAATTGAAACAGTACAACCTTAAACAATCATGATGATTTTTTACCTTAAAATAAGTGGATATCAAGTTAACCCTTTGTGTCATCGGTCTTGACTTAGTAGGTCATAAAAACTGTCAGGGTCATAAAAAGATATAACATTTTTTCGCGCTCGCTTCGCTCGCGCAGCGATAGCGCTCGCAGCGCTTCCGCAAACATTTGTTTTGTCTACTTTGCAGGTTATATTTCAGCATTTTTTTATTTTAATAGCCACATGCATCAAAACGAGGCCATAAATTGAAACAGTACAACCTTCATTAATCAAAATAATTATTAACCTTAAAATAAGAGGATATCAAGTTTAACCTTTGTGTCATCAGTGTTAACTTAGTTGGTCATAAAAACTGTCAGGGTCATAAAATGACGTAAATATTTTTGCGCTCGCTTCGCTCGCGCATTAATAGCGCTCGCTGCGCTCGCGCAAACCTTTGTTTTATCTACTTTGTAGGAAATATTTCAGTATTTTTTGTATTTTAATAGCCACATGCATCAAAACGATTTTATAAATTTAAACAGTACAACCTTCAATATTCATAATGATTTTTTACCTAAAAATAAGTAGATATCAAGTTTAAACTTTTTGTCATCAGTGTTAACTTAGATGGTCATAAAAACTGTCAGGGTCATAAAATGACGTTAAAATTTTCGCGCTCGCTGCGCTCGCGCAATCCTTTGTTTTATCTACTTTGTAGGTAATGTTTCAGCATTTTTTGTATTTTAACAGCCACATGCATCAAAAAAAGGCCATAAATTGAAACAGTACAACCTTGAATAATCTCAATGATTATTAACCTTAAAGTAAAAGGAAATCAAGTTTAACCTTTGTGTCATCAGTATTAACTTAGATGGTCATAAAAACTGTCAGGGTCATAAAATGTCGTAAATATTTTCGCGCTCGCTTCGCTCGCGCATTAATAGCGCTCGCTACGCTCGCGCAACCTTTGTTTTATCTACTTTGTAGGAATATTTCAGTATGTTTTGTATTTTAATAGCCACATGCATCATAACGAGTTTATAAATTTAAACAGTACAACCTTCAATATTCATAATGATTTTCTTACCTAAAAATAAGTAGATATCAAGTTTAAACTTTTTGTCATCAGTGTTAACTTAGATGGTCATAAAAACTGTCAGGGTCATAAAATGACGTAAAAATTTTTGCGCTCGCTGCGCTCGCGCTAACCTTTGTTTTATCTACTTTGTAGGTAATATTTCAGCATTTTTTGTATTTTAATAGCCACATGCATCAAAACGAGTCCATAAATTGAAACAGTACAATCTTCAATAATCATAATGATTATTAACCTTAAAATAAGAGGATATCAAGTTTAAGCTTTGTGTCATCAGTGTTAACTTAGTTGGTCATAAAAACTGTCAGGGTCATAAAATGACGTAAATATTTTTGCGCTCGCTTCGCTCGCGCAAACCTTTGTTTTATCTACTTTGTAGGAAATATTTCAGTATTTTTTGTATTTGAATAGCCACATGCATCAAAACGAGTTTATAAATTTAAACAGTACAACCTTCAATAATCATAATGATTCTTAACCTTAAAATAAGAGGATATCAAGTTTAAGCTTTGTGTCATCAGTGTTAACTTAGTTGGTCATAAAAACTGTCAGGGTCATAAAATGACGTAAATATTTTTGCGCTCGCTTCGCTCGCGCATTAATAGCGCTCGCTGCGCTCGCGCAAACCTTTGTTTTATCTACTTTGTAGGTAATGTTTCAGCATTTTTTGTATTTTAACAGCCACATGCATCAGAAAGAGGCCATAAATTGAAACAGTACAACCTTCAATAATCTCAATGATTATTAACCTTAAAGTAAAAGGAAATCAAGTTTAACCTTTGTGTCATCAGTATTAACTTAGATGGTCATAAAAACTGTCAGGGTCATAAAATTACGTAAACATTTTCGCACTCGCTGCGCTCGCGCAAACCTTTGTTTTATCTACTTTGTAGGTAATATTTCAGCATTTTTTGTATTTTAATAGCCACATTTATCAGAACGAGTCCATAAATTGAAACAGTACAACCTTCAATAATCATAATGATTATTAACCTTAAAATAAGAGGATATCAAATTTTACCTTTGCGTCATCAGTGTTAACATAGTAGGTCATAAAAACTGTCAGGGTCATAAAAAGACGTAAAAAATTTCTCTACGCTCGCGCAAACCTTTGTTTTATCTACTTTGTAGATAATATTTTTGCATTTTTTATATTCTAATAGCCACATGCATCAAAACGAGTTTATAAATTGAAACAGTACAACCTTCAATAATCATAATAATGATTAACCTTAAAATAAGTGGATATCAAGTTTAACCTTTGTGTCATCAGTATTAACTTAGATGGTCATAAAAACTGTCAGGGTCATAAAATGTCGTAAATATTTTCGCGCTCGCTTCGCTCGCGCATTAATAGCGCTCGCTGCGCTCGCGCAACCTTTGTTTTATCTACTTTGTAGGAATATTTCAGTATGTTTTGTATTTTAATAGCCACATGCATCATAACGAGTTTATAAATTTAAACAGTACAACCTTCAATATTCATAATGATTTTCTTACCTAAAAATAAGTAGATATCAAGTTTA
Source organism: Cabera pusaria (assembly GCA_954871355.1). NCBI lineage: Eukaryota > Metazoa > Arthropoda > Insecta > Lepidoptera > Geometridae > Cabera > Cabera pusaria. The sequence goes on along the minus strand of OX940901.1, from coordinate 6,088,454 downwards.
AACTTTTTGTCATCAGTGTTAACTTAGATGGTCATAAAAACTGTCAGGGTCATAAAATGACGTAAAAATTTTTGCGCTCGCTGCGCTCGCGCTAACCTTTGTTTTATCTACTTTGTAGATAATATTTTTGCATTTTTTATATTCTAATAGCCACATGCATCAAAACGAGTTTATAAATTGAAACAGTACAACCTTCAATAATCATAATAATGATTAACCTTAAAATAAGTGGATATCAAGTTTAACCTTTGTGTCATAGGTGCTGACTTAGTAGGTCATAACAACTGTCAGGGTCATATAAAGTCGTAAAAAATTTTCGCTTTGAGTTCGACTTCGAGAGTCATCTACGGTGACTTGGCCTAAGAGATCATCGATCTAGACTTCAATGGTCATAAAGACACAAATAACGCGGGCGAAGCCGCGGGTAAGAAGAAATGTTTCAGGAACTGTTGTGTTGAGTCAAACATTCAAACAGCACAACTTCGTATACCCAACCAAAATGATTAATGACTTTAACAATAGAGGATATTGATTTCGACTTTGAGGGTCATCTATGATGACTTGGCCTAAGAGATCATCGATCTAGACCTCAATGGTCATAAAGACACAAATAACGCGGGCGAAGCCGCGGGTAACAGCTAGTACAAAAGTATAAAGCACAAATCTGAGTAAATGGAGCAAAAATGTGCACTAAAATCACATCTTTTTACTTTTGTATGAAAATCTTATCACCTTAAGCCAAATGTCACACTACTCGTTTTCTCCCAAGTTTTGCCAATTTAAATTATAAATGGTTATTTGAACCGAACAGGATACTCGCCCTCAACTTAATGTAGCAAATATTACATTAAAAAACTCATTCTGAATCGTAACGGCTTTGCGGTGACGGCATTTATGACTTCTGGAACAGCTTTAGATATCATAGCAGCATATTTAGTACGCGATGAACAACTTTTTGGGATTTACTGAATGTTAAAATATTATCATAAAGGCCTACATAATATTTATTGTCTCATGAGTATGATGAAAAGGTGATAACATAAGTTCAACTAAAGAACAGTAAAGAAGGGTGTTTTGGTAAATTAATATTTGCCACGTCCTTGACCGTATCTGCACCACTCTAGAGGCGGATAAATCAGCTGATTAATTCTGCCACCGCCACCTTGCATCTCACAAGTTCCCGGCAGTGGTTAACTTTGAAAACTGTTTAAGCAACACTCAACGACCTCTCAACGTTGATTACTGTTTATAAATAAGATTTTTCTTGATCAATAGTTCAAAGATTGCTCAAATATAAGACATGTTTTTAAATTTGGTATACTTAAGTAAGACTGTAACGAACTAACTAACAAACAATGTAATAAATTTAAGAGACAATTTTTGTGAAATTTTGTTAGATTGGATATTTCGAAAGATGTACAGGAAAAACTATTGAATCGGAATTGGAAAACAATGGAACGTAGTATTATTTTATTTAAACTGGAAAAACTACAGGGTGTATGATACTTTACAAATTAAGCCTAGGTCATATTAATTCCTTAATATCACTTAGTTTTAAAGTGATATTAAAATAAACCAACGCTTCACTTAACGCCCCGAATAATCTACTAAAGCAAATAAAAGCATTCAGGGTATTAGCATTGTATCATGTTTATTCGGCTGAAGCGGTATTATGTAAATACCGGAAAGCGTAGGATTTATCTCGCAGAATCTAGATCTAAATACCTAACCTAAATACCTATAAGTTCTTTGTATTAACGTTAACGCTGAGTGCAATAGCGTGATTTCAATCAGAGATATAATATTGTTTTATTTGGTAGGACACGACATGTTTTATTTTGGACTGACAAGCACTTGAATACTATCTCATAACGATACAGTTGAAAATGAATTCGTCAACATCATAATCAGCCTATATTAGTCCGCTGCTGGACATAGGCCTCTCCTATTGCACGACACTGAGTACGATTTATAGATTTAAGATCGGTCATATAACGTCACTTACGCGATGTCGATATAGCAGTCGACAATTGTTTCGGCCTCATTCGGAGGCAATTATCAGGATCTCGAATGCAGGGCGCTCTCGGATGCATCCAGCCTCGTAGTGAGTACGATCAACGGCTTATCAAGGCAACTCTCATCTAGCTCTTTCCAGCCGCCTTCCGAAGATCACCGCTCCACTTAGTCGAAGAGCATCCTACGCTACGTTAACCGATCTGCGTCAACCACTAAAGAACCCTTTTACACCAACTGTTGTCGGTTCTTCGGCTGATATGGCCGGTCCACTGCCACTTTAGTTTGCTAATCCGCTGAGCTGTGTCAATAACTTTAGTTCTTTGAATGATCACCTGATCTCTAATTCGATCCTTCAAAGAAACTCCGAGTTTGGCCCTTTCCATAGCTCGCTAACTTTAAATTTGAGGACCGGCCTAACCATAAGAGAAAATCGTTCTTGTGTAGAATAGAACTTTACTCCAATCTAAAAATGTTGGTATTAGTTATTTATGACATAAGTGTATAATAAGCCCAAAATAATAATTATAGACTGTTCTGTTGACAGGTTTTAGTTGTATCTTGTATAAAATTATAATTTCAATATAGAGGGTGTTATGCGTTGATAATGTATTTATGTAAACTTAATAAACATGAATATTAATCTCTGGTGACATACTAATCTTGTTTGAGTACTTATTATGAAAATAATTATTCCTTTGATATAATTACATCAGACTCCCAGTTTTCCAATAGCATGTTCCACGTCTTCTCTATCGAATGACAGCTAATATTATTATGAATTTAATATTCAAATATCGTGCTGCTCAGGCTCGGATAGAGATCATTTTGAGAAGGTCAAAATAATATTTTGTAGTAGTTCGCCTGGGATGATATTTCAACCGTAATTCCACCGTGAAAAAGAAATGTTTATTTGTTTTGAAGGACAATTTTAATCTTGAAATGTTTCCTGTGAAATTGCTGTACGAGACTAAACCTCTTGTAATATCCACGGGTGGCGTGACCATTAAATCTATGTTCCGTCTGACTTAGTTACGAAAAGACTGTAAAGAAATAAACTGGCCAAGTGCAAGTCAGACTCGCACTCGTAGGGTTCCGTAACACAGTTAAATATTCCATAACTATGATTTTTCGCAACTACAAAATTAACTTTGTTTTTCATAGTGCTTGTATGAAAAACAAAGTTATCTTTGCGGTCGCCATATCTCTAAAACTGCTGACTGTATCTCGTTCAAACCAATTTTCATTGTTAGTTTTTATTAAGATCTACAGCATATATTTTTTTTAGATTTGTCACTCCCATACTTTAAAAGTTAGAGGGGGGGGGACACACATTTTACCACTTTAGACGCGTCTATCTTTCAAATGATTAACTTTGAGAAAAAATGATTTTAAGAACCTCAAAGTCATTTTTAAAGACCTATCCATAGACAACCCATACGTATAGGTTTAAAGAATTTTTTTTTTTGTTTCAGTTCCATGTATGGGATGCCCCCCCTAAACTTTTATATTTTTTGTTTTTGTATAAAAATCGGAAAGCGGTTCACAGAATACATCTACCTACCAAGTTTCAATTCTGTAGTCCTAACAGTTTCGGAATAAAATGGCTGTGACATACGGACGGACAGACAGACAGACAGACAGACAGACAGACAGACATGACGAATCTATAAGGGTTCCGTTTTATGCCATTTGGCTACGGAACCCTTAAAAGATAGTCTATACATTATCACGTTTACAGAAAAGGGCTTTTCGTGGAAACTCAATTTGCAACTCCTGAGGTTTACTAAAAACATTTTTTTTGTAATAAAAATATTTTGTAATTTACAAGCTTATTTTATCCCTTCTATTACTAATCCTTATCCAAATAATTACGTTAATTACCTTGGCCACTCATTCAAGATTAAAATTGTTCTTTACTATATATATAATAGAAGATATCACAGATTCAAAATGATGTGCATATTCAATACCAATAAAATATTTTGGAGCGAAACTACATTATTATTATATTATTATAGCCTTATTTATTCCTTAATAAAACTTTACAATTCATTTAAATATAAACATAGAATTCTTATATGAATTAAATTCATATAAATTTGAAATTTTTTTATTATGCGTATTATCATTTAATATATTAATTATTTAAAGAGAAATATATGTATGTATATATAATTGCTACAACAATTTAGTAATGTATTTCTTCTTCTTTTTTTATTTGTTCATTTTATTGTATTTCTTTCTTTTCTTTTCATATTAAGGACCTCTCTATCGAGTAAAGGCCTCCTCCATTTCTATATACTACGAAACTACATATTAGATAATAATTACTGTGTAGGCATTGATATTTCTGTAAATACGAACACATTTAAACAAATTTATTATAAATATGATATAATTTGAAACTTTTTCGAATCTCAAAAAAAAATATTTAATTTGATATAATGCTTAATATATGATATAAATTTCACCCGTGCAAAGCAGATTGGGCGGATTGTTATAATATAGTGAATAATTTGTTAAGGTCGCACATCGCCCCACATCGCGGCGTCCTGCGATCTGCTGGCGCGATCTCAGTACTTTTCAATTGTTTTCTGATCGCGTTTGGTGTGAACCAGTCGGTACAAATACTACTGCGGTATCTGATCGCCGCCTAGATCGCGCACGCAAGACGCTGCGGTGTGTCCGCATCTTTAGTGCGGTATAATCCTTATTCTAAGCCACATAGACAATGATAATACGTGACAACGTAGGGGAAAATCCCATTCACAAAACTCGTACGTTGCCAAAATACATTATTAAAGTTCCACCTATTTCCGTCACTTTAATCAGAATCCGCTTAGCCATTTTGGTAGCGGAACAACAAACATTCGCAAATACATTTTCAATTTAAGTTTAGTACTACCCACAGAAATATTAATAGTAAGGTAGGTACTACCTAATGATATTATTCCTTTTTAAACAGGGCTTCGTTCACGTCCTCCGGAGATGGCTTTTTGGTTGTTTTGCAACTCGCTCGAAGGTCCAGAACGACAACGGGTGTTATTCACTCAAATTGTGACTTTGACATTTTGCGCAGACTCGAATTTCGAGGTTATGTTCAATTATTTTCCTTTTGCAAAATTTTCCGTTTGTTTTTACGATTAAAGTCTCGTCATGTCACGTCTTGGTCTTGACAATGCAATATTTCTTTGGATTCCCTTAGTCTGTATAAAAAATTACAGCTTTTCCCGCCAAATTTACTGTCACAAACGTCAGAGAGTTTTTCAACCATCGAATTTGATGGTTAAAAAGTTGCAACCGGAGTGAAATAACCGAGGTCGTGAACGACACAGTTGCGCTAACCGAGTGTGACGCTCTGAGGTCGTGAACGGGGTTAGAGCGTTTGGTTGCACTCCGAGAGTAAGTCGTGAACGCAGCCCAGGCTAGCGTTTGACCATCACCGTCGACGATGGTAGCACGCCTATGCCTATGATTTGGCTGTTGAAGACAGCTGTCAAAACACTTTAGATGTTGACGACAGATTTTCTAACTTGAAGATTTAATATAAAATAACAGCTAGTAAAAGAATGTCAATTAAAAATCCGCAGCTTTCGTGTGTGTTATAAAATTATAGTAAATTTGTAACGTTATCAATTTTATATACCAGCTTGAGTTCTAAGCGAGAATAATCGACTATTTAAGCCACGGAAAAGCGTGCGTAAAGTGCGGGTTTAGGTCACACTGTGCTATAAAGTAACTTACCACCACCAAGGAGAAAATCTGCCGCCATAGCCTGACGGTGTTCCGGCAGCACGCAATGTCCAAATAGCGGTCTAGCGCTATCTGATATAAAAAAGTCGAACTTAAAGCACTCCTCTTACGCGTCAGGGGTTAATAAAGTCAGCTAGGAATGAAATACTTTCTTTGTCATCCAGTCGGCGCAGCAGCTCCTAGAATCATTTACTTTGCAAGCTCACAAAGATACGAAGTGTAAAGTCAAAGATAGACGCTTTGAAGAATCTTGTTAATTATTTTACCGTTTATAAAAAAGCAATAGAACTTTGGAGTGTGTTTAAAGCCAGATGGTTCCCGGAGCCGTGAGTAATTGACATCCCGCGATGTGATTCACAAACTCTTAGATAACATTTATTTGAGGAATATGTTATCGAGTCTTTGATGAATAAATTAGATTTGAGATGGTTCTTACTCATTTGAGTATTAAAATAAAATTAGGCTACACATAGCTAGACTGACAAAATAGAAGGCAAGATGTAATATAAATATTCTTTTTGGCCTCTACAATTCCTTTGCAGATTCACCAGACTTTTAGAATACGAATACCATATCTTTGGATAGTTCTGGCATGGTTATTTACAATATCTAATAGGTTAGCGCTTGACCACTATCTCGCATGGAAAGTAAGTAAGGTAAGTGCCTGATAAATTGTGAAAAGATTGTGAATTTGTCCAAGATTTTATGGAAATTATTTCGTTAACTTTGATGTAATCTAGGAAGCTTGACTCGGTAAATATTTGCTCAGATCTTAATCTTCACAATGGAAGATATAAATCTTAAACAATACTCTTTGTGAAATATTTGGTAAAGTATGGGAATATCCAGATTAAAAGTATCCAATGTGTTATTCCAGGGTCTAGCTTACACCAAATTTCAGCTCAACATTATGATTTTCAATTTTACAAAATACTTTAGAATATATATTTACAGACTTTGATAGTGGTAGAATGTCAAAAGTCCCCATATTAGTAGTCCCAATATTGCCACGTTTTTAACCGACTTCACAAAAAAGGAGGAGGTTCTCAATTCGTCTGTTGTATGTCAATATGTTTTTTTTTGTGTGTATGTTACGCGATTTCTCCGTCAATAGTAAACGGATCCAAATGATTCTTTTTTATTTATACCAGATTCAGACCATGGAAATGTTGTTGTTTAACTTCCTAGGGATGTACGATACGAGTTCAAATACTCATTCCATAATTTGCGTCGATTAAATAGCACATGATTTAGCCAATCAATAGCGTAATTATCAAAAAGCCTAAATGTAAATTGTTAAACACAATCCAAAATTTCATCGTACCGACGGGACTCGAACCCGCACCCCCCGGATTACACATCCAGGTGCTCTGCCAATTAAGCCACGGTTCGATCCATCGATACGACGAAATTAGTCGATTGCATTTGTTAACCCAATTATGCATTGGTTGCGCCATCTATGACTACTTATTACGTAAGCCTAAATGTTCTTCTTTATACATTTAGTTGTTGTTAATATATATAATAAATATATGTTGTTAAGTTTATGTTTTATGAATATAAATAGCACCAACTATATAAATAACCACCTACGAAAACATGACAAGGGTAATTTCACCCCGCGTAATTGACCGAACTAACCATGGGCACCAGCTGGCGTCGGTTACGTAAAAGATTTTCTGTTCGTAGCGATAATATGTTTAGTACCTAAAAGAGGTCCTTTTATGGCCACACATTCCGTGAGAAATCTGTTCGGTGTTGCCATATACATAGGTTTATCATCCGTGGGTCGTCACGTAGCCACTTTGAGGAAGGGACAGAATACAACCCAAGCTTGGTAAAACAAACTTGTTTTTTTTGTCCCGCTGAGATTTGTCGCTTTTAAAGCTTTATGAATGTTATGTTTCTTTGAAGTGTTTCACACTTTATATTTTTGTAAATTGTTAAACACAATCCAAAATTTCATCGTACCGACGGGACTTGAACCCGCAACCTCCGGAATAACATGTTCCGGTGCTTTGCCAATTAAGCCACGGTGCGAAGTATCGTTACGACGAAATTAGTGGATTGCATTTGTTTGGGTTCAAGTCCCGTCGGTACGATGAAATTTTGGATTGTGTTTAACAATTTATGAATGTTGTTATGGACCTAATGAACATATTTGTGACCCTTATTTTACTTGCTTATGTCTTCGTGACGTAAAACCTTTAGATATATTAATAACTAGCTGATAACAACTTCGTCGACGTACACCAAGAATTTACTAGCCTATGTTTATCCTCATGTTTTAAAGTATCTCCTTGTTAAATTTCAGTAAGATCGGATCGACCGTTTAGGCGTAATTAGGTAACAAATAGACAGAGTGACAGAGTTACAAATGTTTTTATAATATTAGTATATTAATATATAATAATTAATATTACATATTAACACCAATTCTGGGCGGTAAAAATGCGTGCTGAGGATTGAACTAAAGTCTTTGTCCAGCGTGTCGTCTCAGTGCCCTCGGACGATTCCAGCTTAGACCGCATCTCCACTTAACATGAGGTAAGATATCGTTCAAGTGCTTGTCTGTCAGAATTAAAAAAGTTGATAAAGTTGCCTCCATTTAATCCAAAAAGCATAAACTGTTCATGCTTATACCGCAGAACATATAATAATACAACTTACTTATACTGGGTGGCACAAAAGTACTGACACTATATAAACTCCTTATATTTTTTTATCACATATCCTGTCATTCTGATATTGATAATTTTGTAGTAATCAAATGTAAAATTCACTAAAAATAATCATGGACCGTTTCACTCGCCAAGTACGTGGAATAATATATCTAGTCTATAATTTCTATAATTTCCAGGACGCGTTATCTCCCGTTTTGGTAATTTGCATTGGCCTGCTAGAACACCCGATCTCACCTTTCTAGACTCTTTCTTTAGGGTTATTTGAAATCTCGGGTGTATGTGAACAAGCCACAGACTCTCCCAGATTTAAAGAAAACATACACTAAGAAATAAGAAACAGGAAGTGTTACGGCTAGTTATAGAAAATGTCATAAATAGGGCTCAAAATGTGCTTCAACTCTGGGGGTCAACATTTAATAGACATCAATAATGAAACTAAATTTAATGGCACAAATATACATCAATTTAAAAAACTAATTGTAGTTTTGCATAGTCGATTGTAACGGGTACCCTTAATAATATTATTAAAGTTCGCCCTTGAATAAATACCCGGATATTTGATAAAACAATTTTGTGATTTTCAGAATTTACCCCGAGTAATATCAGAAAAACGCCATGTAAACTGCGCAGGCGCGTACACACATACGTACTCGTAGATGATGTTATGACACTGATAGAGCGGTCAGCTGTGGCTGTGGCGGTCAGTGACGTGTACCGCCGCCGCTCTATTAGCTGGCTCTATCATTATAATGATTTTTTTTTAAATTTTTTTTATTGATTCTTGTTCTATACATGGAGTATACCTACCCCTGCAAATATGGCGAGAATGCAAAACCACACCTTGTATAGTAAGTACATACTCATGAAAAAAAAACAAATGCTCAATAAGTACTTGTCCTAAAAGCCTAAAGGCTTGAGTTAAAAAGGTCTCACGACCCATAAAAATACTTACAGTACATATTCTTAGAATTACAAAGTGGTCGAATATCCCAAAAAATATTTTGACAAGGGATAGTAGCCCAAAGAACAACGGTATACTCGCAAAATTCTCGTTGCGTCTTCACTCTAACATAAAAATGTAATTACAGTAGGTACTTATTCTGGGATGAATTTGATATGGGAAAAAATGTACAATAAAATTAATAATATTGGAATTCCATATTTCTTTATGTGAGACGTAAAATATGGAGTCATCTTTTATTCAAAATGCTCCTAACAGTAACGATTTCAATTTCCTGCTTATTTTGGTAAAATGTATGGTGCGGGTACCACCATTTTGGCTGGTATTAAAATGTAAAATAAGCGGATAAAAATGTGCTTCCTTCTGCAATATTTCCGGCATGCCCCAATGTGGAGTATTTTTTTAATATCTTAAAGGTCAGCGTTTGACCACCATCTCGCCTGTTGGGTAAGTTTAGTTTTCATTTTGCATTTTTGTTTTAGTTCTTCAAAAGGGGCGTCAACTGACAGGTCAGTAACGCATAAGTGACACGCCGAGTTGCAAAAGCTTATAAGCGACGGTGAACACTCCCCATCAGGTGGGCCATCTGTTTGTTTGCCACCAATGGTATCAAAAAAAAACAAAATTACTGAAGGCCGAAAGTGTTTTATGAAACTTTAGGGCATGTAAAATTCGATTTTTCAAGATGTAGTGTGTAGCGCACGCGATATTCTGGCAATCAAGAGACCCGCGTGCTATGGTTTCTGTAATACTTAAAAACAGATGCCATTGTTTACTATCAAGCAAACGTCTTCATTGTCGTGTTACCGTAAGGTATATTATCATATAAAGGAACGGCCACACCGCGGCATCCTGCGATCTGCGGGCGCAATCTAAGTACTTTTCAATTATTTTCTGATCGCGTTTGGTGTGAACCAGTCGATACAAATACTACTGCGCTATCTGATCGCCGCCTAGATCGCGCACGCTAGAAGCTGCGGTGTATCCGTACCTTAAATAGTTAAATTTAAAATGTAAAACCACTCCGACTGATCTATGTATAATCTGTCCATTGAGGCCATTGAACTTGATTGAGACCATTGAGACCATTGAGACCATGACTCTGATGGATAAGGTGGAGAACAGCATAACTGAGCGGTGTTGTAGAAGATTTGTAGTGACAATAATAGAGAAAGAGATGCTTAGATGATTCGGACATCTAATAGGATTGATGAAGAAATATTGACGAAACGGATTTATGAGACGAGTGTGAATGGGCCAGCCGATAGAGGCTGAACTTTTTTTTAGCCTGGAGAAACCCGGTCGGGTACCACTCCGTTGGTCCGCCAACTTTAAACTTTAAAGAAAGGCCAAGTCAAAAGTACCTATAACCGGCGAGCATGTATGAAGGCTCTCATTTTTTTTTTTTTTTTTTTTTTTTTTACTATAGAGCATATTACTTGTTAGTAATACGTCCCTATTGTAACTACAATCTAGCCTTTTCGGCTAATAAGCAATTTTACTTTAGCCTAAACTGTATACATAAACTACACTAAGAATGTATCCATTGACACTTTTCTTATTGTCTCTAATAAAGATGTATACACATTGTTCAAGTGTTCATACGTATAGCACTATTAGCACTTTATCACTAAACTTTATTTTTATACACTAGTTCGAACGGTTTTGTCCGCTTAAGTCTTCTTACTATGTTTGTATGGTCAAGGAGCTGGATTGCCTCGACATTCAGATGATGGTGAAGTCTTTTTTCGTGAGCTTCTGCATACTTTTGGACAATTTTGACGACGGTCTCAATTTTCAGGTCCCGATGTAGATCGTCATTTCTGATGTACCAAGGAACCATTGCGATTTCTCTCAATACTTTATTCTGGAACCGCTGTATAATTGATATATTGCTGTTTTTGGTACAGCCCCATAACTGTATACCATAGGTCCATACTGGCATTAGGACTTGCTTGTATAATAATAATTTGTTTTGTATTGACAACTTAGACTGTTTGCCAAGTAGCCAATACATTCTTTTGTACCGTAGCTCTAATTCTTCCCTTTTCTTCTTGACGTGTGCTTTCCAGCGCAGCTTGACGTCAAGGGTCATGCCAAGGTATTTGGCCGTATTATGGTAGGGGATTTGGTTCCCGTTGATAATGACTGGGCAATAATTATGTTTTTTGTTACTAAAATCTATATGTATTGATTTAGATTCGTTCAGTTTGATTTTCCAGAGTCTTGTCCAATCGTAGATTTGACCAACAGCTTTCTGGAATTTTTCTGATGCTTCTGCATGGGTACTTCCTACAGCCATTATCGCAGTATCATCAGCAAACGTCGCTATGGTGTTATTTTCTAGCTCTGGAATATCGCAAGTGTAGAGAAGGTACAGGACCGGACCAAGAACACTTCCTTGCGGTACTCCAGCTTTAATTCCTTGACGTCAGAGTATGAATCTTCATGCCTTATTCTGAATACTCTATTAGAGACGTAGGATTCAAGAATATCTGCAAAGAATCTTGGTAGACTCTTTCGTAGCTTATATATAAGGCCCTCGTGCCAAACTTTATCGAAAGCTTGTGCCACATCTAAGAATATAGTTGAGCAGACCTTTTTGTCTTCCAGTGTCTTTTCAATAATATCTGTGATTCTGTGTACTTGGTCAATTGTGGAATGTTTTTCTCGGAAACCAAATTGGTGTTCTGGAATAAGTTTAGCTTCTTCTAATATCGGCTTCAATCTTTTTAAGAGTAACTTTTCAAAAAGCTTCGACATTACGGGGAGCAGAGATATTGGTCTGTATGACGTAGTTTTATTGGGTGGTTTTCCTGGTTTTACTATCATTATAACTTCAGCTACTTTCCATAAATAAGGCACATATTTCAATCTAAGGGAAGCATTGATTAAGGTGGTTAATTTAACTACCGCTTTTTTTGGAAGGTTGTGTAGTATTTGTCCTGATATAAGGTCATAACCAGGAGCTTTACGAGGACTTATAGTATATTTTATTTGTCTAATAATTTCTTTAGGTGTCGCTAGTTTAAAGCTAGTTTCTTCTTCTTGGAGACTTTCATCATCCTGTAGAAGTGAGTTATGTTCTCCTTCATTTGGTTGAAAAATAGTTTCAAGGTGGGTAGCAAATCTTGCTGCTTTTTGCTCGTTACTAACTGCCCATCTGCTATTTATATCCTTTAGAGGTGGAACTTGTGCAACTGGCCGGCTTAGATTCTTTGTAGCTTTCCATAGAGAATAATCCGTGGTACGCTCACTAGTTAAATTTTGTAAATAGTTATTTGTGTAGTCATCATTGTGTTCTTGAATCATCATTGTTATTCTTTTCGTGAGATAATTAAGTTTTCTCTTATCTTCTGGACATCTTGAGTGGTGCCAGAATTTCCTTTGCTTCCGTTTTTCCGTTATAAGGTTCAATATAGATGTTGGATATGTGTTACCTTTAGATTTCTTACTAATGTCTGGTGTATTTTGCCACGCTGTTTGTTGTATGTCATGAATAAATTGTTCTAGTTCAGCATCAAGTTGTTCTGTGGTCTTAAGGGGCACCTTAAGATTTATTCGACGGTCTAAAATGATTTTAAAGCTTTCCCAATCAGTGTATTTGTTGATTATAGTTGGTGCTGTTTCTTTGGTGACAACGCTCTCATTAATTTCTAAGTATATAGGAGAGTGATCTGAGTTCATATCGTAGCTTTGATACGTTCTGGTGTAAGCTGATGAGATGTTCTTTATAATAAAGAAATCTATAAGATCTGGAATTTTATTAGGGTCTCTCATGGAAGGCTCTCATGAAAGTGGAAGAAGCGAAAGAGGTATGTAAGGATCGTGATATTTTGGAAAGAAGTAGTCTCTGCCAACCCCAACGGGAAAAACTTGATTGTATATACATATGTATAATACCGTTCCAATGAGTCAAACACGACATATCTGCTTGGGCTAGGCCAAACCACGAGGCAAAGCTACATAGCTGCATAAGCAAGAAGATACATAAAGAACATTTTATTAGGAAAAGCAAATTAAATGTTATGTAATTAGGCAACCATTTATGTATTATTTGAATGAATTTCATAAGGAAATGGTTTCGTAGTGATAATGAGTCTCATAAAATTATATTTATCTCGTAAGATTTTTTTTTGTTTAAATAATAACAGATTCACAGTTTTATGGATTGTAAAACTGTAGTAAGACTTTGGATAGCTAGTATTTCTATCCGACTAAAGGAGGGTTATGATTTTAATCGATATGTATGTATGTGTTTTGTGTAGCTTAGCTGAATAAATATATTTTTTAGGGTTCCGTACCTAAAGGGTAAAACGGGACCCTATTACTAAGACTCCGCTGTCCGTCTGTCTGTCTGTCTGTCTGTCTGTCCGTCTGTCGACGTTAGAGTGTGGTACGGAACCCTACGAGTGCGAATCCGACTGGCACTTGGCCAGTTTATTTTTATTTATCTTATAGGCTAGCATTTGAATACCATCTTGCCTGGTGGTAAGCGATGATGTGGTCGAAGATAGTTAACACACTAAGCCTACAAGACTGACTCTCAAGGGTTGTGTGCTGCTGGAACGTTATGTACTATGTAGGATATTTGTAAAGTCCCCCGCGACTCAGAGTATCATGGAGCCAGGAAGTGTCTTTAAAAAATTAATAAAAAAATAAGCAAACGAAAAATGTGTATTTTTTTGCTTTCGCTCGAAAATGAAGCGAAAGAAAATCAACATTGACAGGTGACGCTGCTGTTAAATTTATAGCGACCTTTTCATTTTGTGGCAAAATATTTGCGTACAAAACATTTGGCATGTCATTTCTATTTTTAGTAAAGTGTGACTTGTGAAACATTATTACAATACAAAAGATAAGTATAATTAAGAGAGTTTTAATATTAAAAAACCGACTTCACGTGCCGTGTGAGTCAGTTTCACTAGCAAGTTTGAGGTGTTTATCTCCATTTTTAACCGTCTTCAAAAAAATAGGTTTCTCAATTCGACCGTATGTTTTTTTTTATGTTTGTTCGCGTATAACTTCGTCATTTATAGATCGATTTCGATTATTCTTTTTTTGTTGGAAAGGAGATATCCCACATGTGGTACCATGGTAATTTTATTGAGGTCTGATAATTACCTATGATCAGAGATATGGAGATAAACACCTCAAAATTGGTACTGAAAATTAATAGCGCGGCATTGAAGTGGTTCTTTTTAGTATTTTAAACGATCTTATTATTTTTTTCCTTTTATTGCAAACTGTGCAAGCTTTTGGCCCTTATCTCACCTGATGGTAAGTTACGACGCGGTCGAGGATGGAGCACGCTTGCTAAGTAAAAACATATTCACTCTAGACTTGAACGTTCTGAGGTTGTGTTTAGGTGTAAAAACAGAAGACGGCAAGTAATACAATATGCTTGTGTCTGGAGTGGGTTCATATCAATAGAGCAATGGATGGGGATCGAACTCACGACCTCTCAATCGCCAGGCCGACGTCTAAGCCATAGCGCTATTGCCGCTTTAAATTACTTGTACTATAAGACCACCTTGGAGATGTGTCCAAGCCAATAAAAAAAAATCGCATCAGTGTACAATCGGTGGAGTAATTGTGTAACACACAAAAAAATAATATCGTTTAAAAACTAAAAAAGAACCGACTTCAATGCCGCGCTATTCGTTTTCAGTACCAATTTTGAGATGTTTATCTCAATATCTCTAGAGATACTTATCATACCTCAATAAAATTACCATGGTACCACACTTGGGATATCTCCTTTCGAACAAAAAAAGAATAATCAAAATCGGTTCATAAACGACGAAGTTATCCGCGAACAAACAAAAAAAATATACGGTCGAATTGAGAACCTCCTCCTTTTTTGAAGTCGGTTAAAAAACATACAGATGAATTGAAAACTGCCTCATTTTCGGAAGTTGGTTGAAAAATATACCTCATGGAGTTTAAAAAGGTGCGTCGAACTATGTAACATAACATGTTATAAAATTGTTATTTAACATGTTTCAGATAATGTGGACACTGAATGTTATAAAACATATGATAATAACATGTTACAATATCATCTTTTATAACATTCCGTGTCCACATTATCTGAAACATGTTAAATAACAATTTTATAACATGTTATGTTACATAGTCTGTACGCACCCTAACGATACTATAAGTGTCACAATAAATAACATGAGGGCCCGGTGGTTTAATCGGCAGAACGGTTGGCTTTGATGCCAGAGGTACCGAGTTCAAGCCGCCGTGCACCAATAGATTTTCTATAGAAAAATGTGTGTGCGCTTTTCACAGTGCCCTCCTGTGAAGGAAAAACATCGTTAAGAAACCAATAACCCCCGCATGGTCACATGGCCACTATCTAGTGTCCGCCTGGCAAGCTAACACCCTCAAATTAGAAAATCTTTCGCTAAACATCTAATGTGTTTCGGCAGCTATCCTTAAGAGCCAGTTCCATGCCTAGCGTGCTTACCATCTTCGACCGCATCATCACTTATCAACAGGTGAGATAGTAGTCAAACGCTAGCCTATGAGATATTTAATAAACTAGCCAAGTGCAAGTCGGACTCGCACTAGTAGGGTTCCGTACCACACTATAGTATTTTATAAGATCGAGCAAAAAAATAACACTATAATTTTTCGGCGGAAAAAAAAATAATAATAAACATTTTATTTCATTTCAGTTCCATGCCTAGCGTGCTTACCATCTTCGACCGCATCATCACTTATCAACAGGTGAGATAGTAGTCAAACGCTAGCCTATGAGATATTAAATAAACTAGCCAAGTGCAAGTCGGACTCGCACTAGTAGGGTTCCGTACCACACTATAGTATTTTATAAGATCGAGCAAAAAATAACACTATAATTTTTCGGCGGCAAAAAAAAAAAAAAAAAACATTTTATTTCTTATAACGCCATCTAACGTCTAACAAAGGAGTTAGGGATCGACATTTCAATATGTATTCCATCTATGGGACGTTTACCTAACTAAGCGTTTGTTAGATAACTCATAGACAACAAGACTGGGTGGTAGTTAGTAGTCTAGTAATCTACCATAAACTTAATATGTCTGGAGCTAAATATTCACTTGGAACCACTTCCAAAACTACCTGCCTATACTTCAGCTAATAGGTAGAACTTATTAATAAAATATAAAAGTCAGGACATCACCGAGAAAGCATTTTATTTGTACCTTCATCATTATAACAACAGTTTATGTACCATCAGGAGACTCAGGACCATTATAATAGACAATAGAACAAAGAGAACAGCAATATACCAATAACTATTTAATGTTAAGTCACAAGGCTTTAAAACAAGTTTCAACAAGACATAACACATGAAAATCACTACCGATTTAGACAATTTATACATAATATTATGGGGTTTCCCCCAAAAGGCCTCCACCACCCCTCATAGCCTTTCCTTACCACCACGAACTCAACGAAGCTAAAACACTTTATCATCACCATTCCTAGGTGAAACCATCATTATTATAAACATATCCTAGAAAACAACATTCTAGCCCTAATTATTCAATACATTATGTTTACACAAATACTTAGCTTCATTGAGTTGGACAGCACTTTGTCGTCTGAACGATATTCCCGACAGAGTAAGGTGACGATGTTAGCCCGAAGGCTGCTCGAGCAAAAGTGTCTCGACTAACGATTCTACCGCCCTTTTAAAGCATCAATCAAACAGAAAACCAAGATGGCGGCTCTGACACATCTTGTAAGGTTTAGACTACCCTCAAATGTATCGATCACCGTATAAACACCCTTATTTGAGGCAATATTAATAATGTATGAATTAAATTATCATCAAACATTGGAAATCTGTCGTAAATCTGTATGTACTATGAAAATATTCTAACACGTTCATAGATGGCGTGAAATGCCGAAAAAAACACGTTTCTTGTGTGGGGACCCTCTATTATTTTCAACTTTATTCTATTTTTTAACCGACTTCAAAAAAAGGAGGAGGTTTTTCAATTCGACCGTTTTTTTTTTTTTTTTTTTTTTTTTTTGTTCGCGGATAACTTCGTCGTTTATGAACCGATTTCGATTATTCTTTTTTTGTTCGAAAGGAGATATCCCAAGTGTGGTACCATGGTAATTTTATCGAGGTATGATAATCTCTATCTCCAGAGATATTGAGATAAACATCTCAAAATTGGTACTGAAAATGAATAGCGCGGCATTGAAGTCGGTTGTTTTTTAGTTTTTAAACGATATTATAGTATTTGTTGTTATAGCGGCAACAGACATACATCATCTGTAAAAATGTCAACTGTCTAACTGACTGACAGACAGACAGACAGACAGACAGACAGACAGACACCGGAGTCTTAGTAATAGGGTCCTGGTTTACACTTTGGGTACTACTACTACCTAAAAAAATCATAATCTATGTCTACGTAGTAATTAGGCAGTATACTATTTAGGTTAGGGACTCACGAAGCGGTTTTCACCCGCCGCGGTTGCGGGCCCGCAGACTTTGTAGAATACAGATATTTATGTAAAAAATTAAAGCACATTTCACGACGCGTTTTACGCCCGCGGCGTGTGCGATTGTTTGCGGGTCCCGCTGCACCGGCGGTCATCTTGTACCGGCGGGCGCCGGTCGCGGTCCCGCAGCCGCGGCGGGTTGCACCCGCACGTTCTGCGGTATCGCAACCGCGACGGCTGCGTAACCGCACAAAACTCCGGTCTCGTGAGTTTTGAAAATAAAACTCCATTCCGCCACCGCGGCGGGCACGGGTGAAAACCGCTTCGTGAGTCCCTAGCCTAAGGTATGGTTATACATATTTATTCAGTACACAGTTACATTGTGAGTGGGAAAATCGTCATATAGAGTTACAATGTCGTCACTCCATCAATAAAGAAGTGGGAGGACACTGAAATGTTCGAAGGAAGAGGCTCCTTTTTGGACGTTGTTTGATAAATCGTTTTTGCTTCTGAAATAAAAATGTATTTTTTAACCGACTTCACAAAAAAGGAGGAGGTTCTCAATTCGTCTGTATGTTTTTTTTTTTGTGTGTATGTTACGCGATTTTTCCGTCAATTGTGAACGGATTCAAATTATTCTTTTTTTAATAGGTAGGATACCTTTCCGAGGTGGTCCCATTTTAATTTTATCGAGATCTCATTAGTATCTCTAGAGATATGGAGATAAATACCTCAAACATAGGAGAATGTACTAGCTAGATTATACAAAATGGAGGTTGCTATTGCTTATAAGATATTCTTACGGTAACTGTGAGCGAGATAGAAATAAAGGTGTGGATTTTTTTTTTTTTTTTTACATCTTATAGGCAAGCTTTTGACCACTATCTCACCTGTTGCTAAGTGATGATGCGGTCGAAGATAGAGAAGTGGACTAGAATGGGAACTGTCTCTTAAGGATAGCTGCTGGAACACATTAGATGTTTGGCGACAGATTTTCTAACTTGAGGGTGGTAGCTGGCCAGGCGGACACTAGATATGTTCTACCACCATGCGGGGGTTGTTGGTTTCTTATCGATGTTTTCCTTCACCGGAGGGCCACTGTGAGAAGCGCACATATATTTTTCGATAGAAAAATTCATTGGTGCACGGCAGTTTGAACTCGGTACCACAGCATCAAAGCCGACCGTTCTCCCAATTACGCCACCGGGCCCTCAATAAATAATTATATATTAATTATTATAATAAATTATTATATATAAATAGTTTGTCTTCACAGGAATGTTCTACCGGGCAAAGTCATGTTAGGGTGCAAACTTTTTTAAATATACCTAATATTTTTTGACATGACATGACGTTTGGCGAAGATGGCGGCCATTTCAGTCCCGCGAAACTGCATACATAATTAAATAACTCAGAATTATGAACGTACTTTGTACCAATCAACACTGCAAAAATTATAAGCATAATACCACAGATTATATAATAGTTACTACGTAAATAATACTTTCCGTTGTTAGGTTGGCTACACAGTGCTTTCATAATTCGGGTATCAACAATATAGGGAAGTTCCTCTTATAACGTAGTAGAGTGATTCAGTACTCTGTTGGCCATATGGCGGCAATAAATGTTAATAATCGCAAATAATACTTTTTAATATTCATTTTGGAATACAACTAGTCCGTATTATAAAAGTATTTAGAATTATTGTAATAAAATAGACAATTAATTATCGTGTTTGTCAGATGCTTTAATTGCACAGGGACATTTTGAACATTGTCCTTTGATACCTTGATGACATCGTTATTACTAGTGAATATTTTCACTTTAGCGCGGCATTTAAAGTCAATTTTTTTAGGGTTCCGAACCCAAAGGGTACCAAAAGAACACTTTCTGAGACTTTGTTGTCCGTTCGTCCGTCCGTCCGTCCGTCCGTCCGTCCGTGTGTCTATATGTGCGCACTTTACAGATCTGTATCTTCTTAACCGTTATAGGTACATACTTGAAATTTTCAAGAAGTATATATCCGTCTGTGTATAACGGCCCAGACACGAAATTTAATAGATGCATGTAATTCGGTGCCAGCCAAGTCTATTGGATATTAGATAGATACTATGTATGTAGTAGTAGTAAGTAGGTACATGTAGGTTAGTAAGTAGGTAGATACATGTAGGTATTATCTATGTACTACCTATTAGACTTGGCTGGCACCGACTTCAAATAGATAAGTGGGTAGCGCTTATAATAATTTTAAGTAATTTATTTTTCGCTTTTGAGGGCCTGTTTGTGGTTAAAAAGTCGTTTTTTTTTTTTTTTAAATAACTTATTTAAATATATCTTATAGGCCAGCGTTTGACTACTATCACGCCTGGTGGCAAGTGATGATGAGGTCGAAGATGGTGAACACGCTAGGCCTAAAATACTCCGACTCTCAAGGGATGTGTGCTGTCGGAACTTCTTCCAATTTTTTTACTGTATTATAATTTAAACAGAAGGACCTACTCTGTTTATTTTTGTATATTACCATCTGACTCTACTTCTGTATAGTCGGATGGTAACAACAACAACACAAGTAGACTTAAGTAATAATTTCTTTATTTAATTGTTCTAATACCTGCTACGTATTTTGAAACTGTGATGTCGTTGACTGATTTGGTACATTTTTTGTTTATTCACAAGGTTATTCATGGTGGTAGGACACTATCTAGTGTCCGCCTGGCCAGCTACCACCCTCAAGTTATAAAATCTGTCGCCAAAACATCTAATGTGTTTTGGCAGCTATCCTTGAGAGCCAGTTCCCGTTCTAGGCCTAGCGTGCTTACCATCTTAGACCGCATCATCACTTACCAACAGGTGAGATAGTGTTCAAACGCTAGCCTACAAGATATTTAAAAAAAAAAGGGTAAATGAGACAACAGATTTGTTCCATAATATGTAATTTCTTCAAACTTACAAATGAAAATGACGCACTTGAGAAGTCTGTCTCTTTTCAAGATTTTGTAAAAAGAGTAGTTACTAAAGTTGAATAGGTCAACTCTAATTATTAAATTATAATGTCACAGTCTAGCCGGTTTCAACTATGTCACATGCCTTATATATGTCTACTAGCTGATACCCGCGACTTCGTTCACGGACACCAAGAATGTTATCACTGCAAAGCTCTGTCAATCAAAAAGTATGTGATCTGAGTTAGTTATGTGTAAAAATCATGATTTTAATTTCACAAAAAGTAGCCCATGTTCATTCTCATGCTATAAGTATATAAGTATCTCCTTTTTCAGTAAGAGTTCACCGTTAAGAAAACCCCAACCCCCGCATGGTGGGGGACACTATGTAGTGTTACTTGTACAATTCATTATTCTGTGGTAGTGTCCGCCTGGCCAGTCAAGTTCTGTCGCCTTCAAAATCTGTCGCCAAAACATCTAATGTGTTCCGGCAGTTATCCTTGAAAGCCAGTTCTTACTCTAGGCATAGCGTAGATACCAAAAAATAATTACCAACAGGTAGATAGAGATAGTGGTCAAACGCTAGCCTAGATAGTTTGGGCTCGATTGATTCGTCTTGAAGAGAACTTTACACCTAGATGATATTTAGCGACTGGTGATGAAGCAGGAAGGTGACCACGACATCTCTGTGATAAAATAACGTAACCCCAGTGAATTTGGGCTCAAATGATTCGTCTTGAGGAGCACTTTACACTTCAATGATAATCAGGATCTGATGATGAAGCTGTAAGGTGGCCATGGCATTTCTGTTATAAAGCAACATAGCCCCACCGAGTCGATTGATTTTCCTTGAAGAGCACTTTACCCATAATCACATCAAATATCCGTGGAATATTTTAAAACATCATGCCTTCTCTTAAATACTTAGGTAGTAGGTAGGTAGTCGGTATCTATACTTACCTACTAAAAAGTTAAAAATAAATTATAAGTAAAAAATATTTTTAAAAACAAGCTTTTATCTGGGATAATGAACTAAAATGTTAAAAATAAATTCAAGTAAATATTTGGCGTGTTTGTACTTACCTATATTTTTAAAAACTTGAGGCACTGAAGTATAGTAATTACCTATCCTGAAAAACGGGTAGTGCTTCAAGCTTTTAAGAATATAGGAAGTACTTACACGCCAAATACTTCCTAAAATTATTATAACATTTTAGTTCATCATCCCAGATAAAAGCTTGTTTTTAAAAAAATTTTTACTTATTTATTAGTCTGGATACGACATACATTTTCCACTCTACACAATTTAAAAGAACAAGTAACCCCAAAATCAATACCAAGACATTTATCCCCACTCCTGTGCAGGCCTACTCACGTCTAATTAATGTTTACAGCCAATCTAAGGAGCCATCACTTCTGCTTATGGGTTTCGCTTTACAGGCTGTTACTATGAAGTGAGCCTTGCTAAGAGATGAGAGACATAAAGCTTCATTGTGCGTTATAAAGAGAATAAGACGTATAAAGCTTGACACGTGTAAAAGATAAGTGTAACCGTAAAATTATATTATAATTTGGTGTCTTTGCACAAGTTGGCTAAGTAGTATTCAGGTAATTGACATCGCTAATTATATTTCTGCCAGCAAATACTACTATCTAGGTCTACAAATTCAATAAGTCAGGTCAGGAAATAGATAATTACCCAAGCTTAGTTGTATTCAGGAACCATTATTTATTAATTAGTTGGGTTAGGCTTGGCGCAAATTACATCGTAATGCAATCGCTTAGTCTTGAGACAAGCTAATTAAACTCAAGTGGTACGCGGTCAACTCGCCGTAGCCGCGCTTGCGATAAGTCATGCCCACGCTCTTAAGCTAAGCGCGCATTACGAAATTTAGCCGTAGCGATTTTTAAAACGCAAATTTAAGTCTTAGTTTATCGTACAAAATATACGAACCATTTAATTCCACAGTGCGTAGACTCTAGTATATTGGTGTTTTTCACAGATTCGCAACGAATAATCACAACGATTAAAATTCGTAGTGCTCGATTAGCCTTACCTCTCTCCCAGCGGCTCCAAGCCAAGAGCTTACATTACAATAGAAGAGAGCTGTACAGGCTTATTTTGCCGGCTTTTCATTAAACAATATTCTTACGACATTGACATACGATTATTGAGGTTGTATAAACGCTGCAATTTCCCCAGGTACGCCGTTTCCGTGGCGACGTGCCTGCGCTACTGATTCGCTGCAGTGAAGTTCCGTTTCCTTTACGTGTAGTGTGCGATAGCGCTTAATTGAATCTAGACTTAGTGAAGTGGACCACAAACGGCTTAAGTGGACTTAAGAGGATCTTAAGCCGCGATAGCCTCATTTCATCATAATTAAACGTAGGTACAACATAGCTATTGTTCTTGTCTAGATCTGTAATTGACGTTTAATTAACTCACTGCAGTAAATTATTACCGGCGATGGGTATTAATAATTTACAGACAAAGCATAGAATTGCAATATCAATCTATGTTAGAAGACATCACTTTTACTACGAATAGTGAAAAATTACGCTCGCAATTTTTGAATATTTTCCCAATTTTAAGATGCATGCGGACAAATCCATGAGCAACAGCTAACAATATAGCTATGAAATGTGCCAATCAAGCCCTTTAGTTATGAAATTTTGATACCCAAAATGATACATGCGTGGTGGTAGGACACTTTTTCATACTATAAAGTATCTCTTTTTTAAGTTTAAGTAAGAGTTTACCGTTAAGAAACCCCCAATTCTCACATGGTGGTAGGACACCATCTAGTGTCCGCCTGGCCAGCTACTAGCCTCAAATTAGAAAATCTGTCGCCAAAATATATAATGTGTTCCGGCAGCTATCTTTGAGAGCCAGTTTCCATTCTAGGCCTAACGTGCTTACCCTCTTCGACCGCATCATCACTTGACAATAGGTCAAAGTCAAAGTCAAAGTCAAAGTCAACCGTTCTTATCATATATCTTATCAAAATCATCCGTTTCTGTAACCGCTTTTTAATTCCCAACTGAAAAATCCATCTCTGTTAAAGTAAATAAAACTTTGAAGTTGTATTCAACCGCTATAAACATTTATAGTTGTATTATACCATTGCTAAACGGTTTTATACCTCTGCTATTTGTTTTTCTTTGATTTGGCAATTCGGTCTGTCTATACGATTATTGTAATGTCCCTTCTCAAGTTTTCGGACTGCTTTTGATATCATTTAAACCATCCAGGTATATTGTTATAGCACATACAGGGTGTCGGGTTTCATGTGGTCCGAACGAAAACCGTCGATGGAGGACTCCAAGGGCTGGCTACCCCGAGAACCCCCATGTATGATCCGCGGAAATCTATAGTTTTCGAGAAAATTGCGTTTTACTTGTTTTTGAGTTCGTCCCCAAAATGTTGAATTTTATTGAAAATTTAATTTTTTCGGTTGTAACTTTTTTTATTCAGTGTTTTTTGGAGAAAAGCCTGCTCAAAGTAAAAGTTCAAAAATCGTCTAAATAAAAAAATGTGATGTCTTATTTTTTTTTCTCAGAAAATAATAAGCCTAAATAAAAAATCCTAGTTGACCCTGAAAGACCTATTCATTGTTCATAGTCCCAAAAAAAAACTAGGGCTCTGGCCTTTGTAATTTGGGAGAAAATTTAAATAAATTGCAACATTTCGGGGACTAACTCGAAAACAAGTAAAACGAAATTTTCTCGAAAACTATAGATTTTTGCGGAACATACATGGGGGTTCTCTGGGTAACCCTTGGAGTCCTCCATCGACGGTTTTTGTTGGGACCATATGAAACCCGACACCCTGTATATTCAAATGCTATTTTCAACGACAGATTCACATTTTTAGAATATCTTTTATGATTTTACCGCGGTGTCCTGCGTGCTCGATATAGGCGGCGATCAGATAGCGCAGTAGTATTTGCACCGACGGGTTCAAACCAAACTTGATCTACGGCCGTCAGAAAACGATTGAAAATTAGATCGCGAACGCGCACGCGGACGCAGGACGCCGCGGTGTGGTCCTACCTTTATAGTTTTAAAAACTAATATACCACGCTTGAACTGCAAAATGGACTCCTGGCTTCATCATCAGACCCTTTTGACTTAGCTTAATATTGGATTAGTTAAAATGAATTATATGAGCCTAAACCAGAGTTTCTAGTAGCCTCCGAAGAGTTCCACTATCAACCTCCTGGCTCTATCATCAGATCAGCTCCAAGGTACCAAATTATAGTTTTTTCATTCGAACTACATGTACATGCAAATTTTAATTTGCATACGACAGCTGGAATTGGGTTAAAATTTACTTTTTTCGATTTCATTCAATTGTATATGTAACTCATAAACTATGTGTTTGAGAGTTACAAATATACAAAGAGCAGGCAGATAAGACCTGGTCAATAATCATCATATTCAGCCGGTATTACTCCACTGCTGGACGTAGGTGTCCCCCAAGACACGCCACTGAGCCCGATCTTCGCCTCTTTTGTTTCCAGTCACTGCCCACCGCTTTGCGAATATCGTTTTCGAATGGTATAATACAACTATAAATGTTTATAGCGGTTGAATACAACTTCAAAGTTTTATTTACTTTAACAGAGATGGATTTTTCAGTTGGGAATTAAAAAGCGGTTACAGAAACGGATGATTTTGATAAGATATATGATAAGAACGGTTGACTTTGACTTTGACTTTGACTTTGACCTATTGTCAAGTGATGATGCGGTCGAAGAGGGTAAGCACGTTAGGCCTAGAATGGAAACTGGCTCTCAAAGATAGCTGCCGGAACACATTATATATTTTGGCGACAGATTTTCTAATTTGAGGCTAGTAGCTGGCCAGGCGGACACTAGATGGTGTCCTACCACCATGTGAGAATTGGGGGTTTCTTAACGGTAAACTCTTACTTAAACTTAAAAAAGAGATACTTTATAGTATGAAAAAGTGTCCTACCACCACGCATGTATCATTTTGGGTATCAAAATTTCATAACTAAAGGGCTTGATTGGCACATTTCATAGCTATATTGTTAGCTGTTGCTCATGGATTTGTCCGCATGCATCTTAAAATTGGGAAAATATTCAAAAATTGCGAGCGTAATTTTTCACTATTCGTAGTAAAAGTGATGTCTTCTAACATAGATTGATATTGCAATTCTATGCTTTGTCTGTAAATTATTAATACCCATCGCCGGTAATAATTTACTGCAGTGAGTTAATTAAACGTCAATTACAGATCTAGACAAGAACAATAGCTATGTTGTACCTACGTTTAATTATGATGAAATGAGGCTATCGCGGCTTAAGATCCTCTTAATTCCACTTAAGCCGTTTGTGGTCCACTTCACTAAGTCTAGATTCAATTAAGCGCTATCGCACACTACACGTAAAGGAAACGGAACTTCACTGCAGCGAATCAGTAGCGCAGGCACGTCGCCACGGAAACGGCGTACCTGGGGAAATTGCAGCGTTTATACAACCTCAATAATCGTATGTCAATGTCGTAAGAATATTGTTTAATGAAAAGCCGGCAAAATAAGCCTGTACAGCTCTCTTCTATTTTAATGTAAGCTCTTGGCTTGGAGCCGCTGGGAGAGAGGTAAGGCTAATCGAGCACTACGAATTTTAATCGTTGTGATTATTCGTTGCGAATCTGTGAAAAACACCAATATACTAGAGTCTACGCACTGTGGAATTAAATGGTTCGTATATTTTGTACGATAAACTAAGACTTAAATTTGCGTTTTAAAAATCGCTACGGCTAAATTTCGTAATGCGCGCTTAGCTTAAGAGCGTGGGCATGACTTATCGCAAGCGCGGCTACGGCGAGTTGACCGCGTACCACTTGAGTTTAATTAGCTTGTCTCAAGACTAAGCGATTGCATTACGATGTAATTTGCGCCAAGCCTAACCCAACTAATTAATAAATAATGGTTCCTGAATACAACTAAGCTTGGGTAATTATCTATTTCCTGACCTGACTTATTGAATTTGTAGACCTAGGTAGTAGTATTTGTTGTAATAAACTAGCTGCGTTCTTAGCCTTCGCGCGTGTAAAAGAGTAAGTATCTAATGTCCTTTTCCATCTTTTTCCATGTTAGTCGGTCAAATCGATAGCTGTGAAGGCGGAACAAGAGTACTGACTGATACAAACGATTTATGTGTGAAAACTTTCACCTTGATTATATTTATTTCTGCTGTAGAATCGGTGGAGGCTTTACACATTTCATTTATTATGGTGTCCCCACCATTTGTAACAAATTAGCTGTATGCAAGTTATTGTAACCTTATAAGTCTGTTTTGACCAGACTGGTTAAAGCTGGCAGAAATATAATTAGCGATGTCAATTACCTGAATACTACTTAGCCAACTTGTGCAAAGACACCAAATTATAATATAATTTTACGGTTACACTTATCTTTTACACGTGTCAAGCTTTATACGTCTTATTCTCTTTATAACGCACAATGAAGCTTTATGTCTCTCATCTCTTAGCAAGGCTCACTTCATAGTAACAGCCTGTAAAGCGAAACCCATAAGCAGAAGTGATGGCTCCTTAGATTGGCTGTAAACATTAATTAGACGTGAGTAGGCCTGCACAGGAGTGGGGATAAATGTCTTGGTATTGATTTTGGGGTTACTTGTTCTTTTAAATTGTGTAGAGTGGAAAATGTATGTCGTATCCAGACTAATAAATAAGTAAAAATTTTTTTAAAAACAAGCTTTTATCTGGGATGATGAACTAAAATGTTATAATAATTTTAGGAAGTATTTGGCGTGTAAGTACTTCCTATATTCTTAAAAGCTTGAAGCACTACCCGTTTTTCAGGATAGGTAATTACTATACTTCAGTGCCTCAAGCTTTTAAAAATATAGGTAAGTACAAACACGCCAAATATTTACTTGAATTTATTTTTAACATTTTAGTTCATTATCCCAGATAAAAGCTTGTTTTTAAAAAAATTTTTACTTATTTATTAGTCTGAATACGACATACATTTTCCACTCTACACAATTTAAAAGAACAAGTAACCCCAAAATCAATACCAAGACATTTATCCCCACTCCTGTGCAGGCCTACTCACGTCTAATTAATGTTTACAGCCAATCTAAGGAGCCATCACTTCTGCTTATGGGTTTCGCTTTACAGGCTGTTACTATGAAGTGAGCCTTGCTAAGAGATGAGAGACATAAAGCTTCATTGTGCGTTATAAAGAGAATAAGACGTATAAAGCTTGACACGTGTAAAAGATAAGTGTAACCGTAAAATTATATTATAATTTGGTGTCTTTGCACAAGTTGGCTAAGTAGTATTCAGGTAATTGACATCGCTAATTATATTTCTGCCAGCTTTAACCAGTCTGGTCAAAACAGACTTATAAGGTTACAATAACTTGCATACAGCTAATTTGTTACAAATGGTGGGGACACCATAATAAATGAAATGTGTAAAGCCTCCACCGATTCTACAGCAGAAATAAATATAATCAAGGTGAAAGTTTTCACACATAAATCGTTTGTATCAGTCAGTACTCTTGTTCCGCCTTCACAGCTATCGATTTGACCGACTAACATGGAAAAAGATGGAAAAGGACATTAGATACTTACTCTTTTACACGCGCGAAGGCTAAGAACGCAGCTAGTTTATTACAACAAATACTACTACCTAGGTCTACAAATTCAATAAGTCAGGTCAGGAAATAGATAATTACCCAAGCTTAGTTGTATTCAGGAACCATTATTTATTAATTAGTTGGGTTAGGCTTGGCGCAAATTACATCGTAATGCAATCGCTTAGTCTTGAGACAAGCTAATTAAACTCAAGTGGTACGCGGTCAACTCGCCGTAGCCGCGCTTGCGATAAGTCATGCCCACGCTCTTAAGCTAAGCGCGCATTACGAAATTTAGCCGTAGCGATTTTTAAAACGCAAATTTAAGTCTTAGTTTATCGTACAAAATATACGAACCATTTAATTCCACAGTGCGTAGACTCTAGTATATTGGTGTTTTTCACAGATTCGCAACGAATAATCACAACGATTAAAATTCGTAGTGCTCGATTAGCCTTACCTCTCTCCCAGCGGCTCCAAGCCAAGAGCTTACATTAAAATAGAAGAGAGCTGTACAGGCTTATTTTGCCGGCTTTTCATTAAACAATATTCTTACGACATTGACATACGATTATTGAGGTTGTATAAACGCTGCAATTTCCCCAGGTACGCCGTTTCCGTGGCGACGTGCCTGCGCTACTGATTCGCTGCAGTGAAGTTCCGTTTCCTTTACGTGTAGTGTGCGATAGCGCTTAATTGAATCTAGACTTAGTGAAGTGGACCACAAACGGCTTAAGTGGACTTAAGAGGATCTTAAGCCGCGATAGCCTCATTTCATCATAATTAAACGTAGGTACAACATAGCTATTGTTCTTGTCTAGATCTGTAATTGACGTTTAATTAACTCACTGCAGTAAATTATTACCGGCGATGGGTATTAATAATTTACAGACAAAGCATAGAATTGCAATATCAATCTATGTTAGAAGACATCACTTTTACTACGAATAGTGAAAAATTACGCTCGCAATTTTTGAATATTTTCCCAATTTTAAGATGCATGCGGACAAATCCATGAGCAACAGCTAACAATATAGCTATGAAATGTGCCAATCAAGCCCTTTAGTTATGAAATTTTGATACCCAAAATGATACATGCGTGGTGGTAGGACACTTTTTCATACTATAAAGTATCTCTTTTTTAAGTTTAAGTAAGAGTTTACCGTTAAGAAACCCCCAATTCTCACATGGTGGTAGGACACCATCTAGTGTCCGCCTGGCCAGCTACTAGCCTCAAATTAGAAAATCTGTCGCCAAAATATATAATGTGTTCCGGCAGCTATCTTTGAGAGCCAGTTTCCATTCTAGGCCTAACGTGCTTACCCTCTTCGACCGCATCATCACTTGACAATAGGTCAAAGTCAAAGTCAAAGTCAAAGTCAACCGTTCTTATCATATATCTTATCAAAATCATCCGTTTCTGTAACCGCTTTTTAATTCCCAACTGAAAAATCCATCTCTGTTAAAGTAAATAAAACTTTGAAGTTGTATTCAACCGCTATAAACGTTTATAGTTGTATTATACCATTGCTAAACGGTTTTATACCTCTGCTATTTGTTTTTCTTTGATTTGGCAATTCGGTCTGTCTATACGATTATTGT
This sequence comes from Cabera pusaria, assembly GCA_954871355.1. Lineage (NCBI taxonomy): Eukaryota > Metazoa > Arthropoda > Insecta > Lepidoptera > Geometridae > Cabera > Cabera pusaria. Next base: position 6,058,403 of record OX940901.1, on the reverse strand, counting down.
AATGTCCCTTCTCAAGTTTTCGGACTGCTTTTGATATCATTTAAACCATCCAGGTATATTGTTATAGCACATACAGGGTGTCGGGTTTCATGTGGTCCGAACGAAAACCGTCGATGGAGGACTCCAAGGGCTGGCTACCCCGAGAACCCCCATGTATGATCCGCGGAAATCTATAGTTTTCGAGAAAATTGCGTTTTACTTGTTTTTGAGTTCGTCCCCAAAATGTTGAATTTTATTGAAAATTTAATTTTTTCGGTTGTAACTTTTTTTATTCAGTGTTTTTTGGAGAAAAGCCTGCTCAAAGTAAAAGTTCAAAAATCGTCTAAATAAAAAAATGTGATGTCTTATTTTTTTTTCTCAGAAAATAATAAGCCTAAATAAAAAATCCTAGTTGACCCTGAAAGACCTATTCATTGTTCATAGTCCCAAAAAAAAACTAGGGCTCTGGCCTTTGTAATTTGGGAGAAAATTTAAATAAATTGCAACATTTCGGGGACTAACTCGAAAACAAGTAAAACGAAATTTTCTCGAAAACTATAGATTTTTGCGGAACATACATGGGGGTTCTCTGGGTAACCCTTGGAGTCCTCCATCGACGGTTTTCGTTGGGACCATATGAAACCCGACACCCTGTATATTCAAATGCTATTTTCAACGACAGATTCACATTTTTAGAATATCTTTTATGATTTTACCGCGGTGTCCTGCGTGCTCGATATAGGCGGCGATCAGATAGCGCAGTAGTATTTGCACCGACGGGTTCAAACCAAACTTGATCTACGGCCGTCAGAAAACGATTGAAAATTAGATCGCGAACGCGCACGCGGACGCAGGACGCCGCGGTGTGGTCCTACCTTTATAGTTTTAAAAACTAATATACCACGCTTGAACTGCAAAATGGACTCCTGGCTTCATCATCAGACCCTTTTGACTTAGCTTAATATTGGATTAGTTAAAATGAATTATATGAGCCTAAACCAGAGTTTCTAGTAGCCTCCGAAGAGTTCCACTATCAACCTCCTGGCTCTATCATCAGATCAGCTCCAAGGTACCAAATTATAGTTTTTTCATTCGAACTACATGTACATGCAAATTTTAATTTGCATACGACAGCTGGAATTGGGTTAAAATTTACTTTTTTCGATTTCATTCAATTGTATATGTAACTCATAAACTATGTGTTTGAGAGTTACAAATATACAAAGAGCAGGCAGATAAGACCTGGTCAATAATCATCATATTCAGCCGGTATTACTCCACTGCTGGACGTAGGTGTCCCCCAAGACACGCCACTGAGCCCGATCTTCGCCTCTTTTGTTTCCAGTCACTGCCCACCGCTTTGCGAATATCGTTTTCCACAGGGCGTCCTACGCTACGTATGTCGATTCGCGGTCTCCACTAATAGAACCAGTCTACCCCAACGGTTATCTGTCCTACAGCAGATATGACCAGTCCACTGTCGCTTTCAGTTTGCTAACCCGCTTAGCTATGTCGATCAATTTAGTTCTCTGGCAAATTCTCTGTCAAGAATAATTAAATTAAATTAAATAATTTGTCTGAATTTTGGTGCATTTTGGTGTTACATAAATATCCAACAACTTGCTTCCTCGATTTAAGGTTTTTTTTTTTTAATAATTTATAGACTAGCGTTTGACCACTATCTCACCTGTTGGTAAGTGATGATGCGGTCGAAGATGGTAAGCACGCTAGGCCTAGAATGGGAACTGGCTCTCAAGGATGTCTGCCGGAACACATTAGATGTTTGGTGACAGATTTTCTAACTTGAGGGTGGTAGCTGGCCAGGCGGACGCAAGATAGTGTCCTACCACCATGCGGGGGTTGTTGGTTTCTTAACGATGTTTTGCTTCACCGGAGGCCACTGTGAAAAGCGCACAAAAACTTTTCTATAGAAAAATCCATTGGTGCTCGGCGGTTTGAACTCGGTATCACGGCATCAAAGCCGACCGTTCTCCCGATTACGCCACCGGGCCCTCGGATGTAATTTAAATAATATTAAAATAGTTCAGCATATGGATGAGTGGCGTAAGGAAAAGAAGTTTATGCCCCGACGCAGTCTTCAATAAGCTGAAAATATAATATAATACTAATTGAGAATAATTATTGATATTACGTGATAAGTTTAGTCATGGTCATACGGTTACGACCTATTTAAAAATCATTATAAACTCTAACTTACGGGTGAATCGTCTATGCTGTAAGTAAATGTAACCTGTAAGTAAGTCTATGCTGTAAGGAACCATCACGTCAGATTTTATCTTAGTTAAGGCACAGAATAATGAATAGTACAAAGTATTAAGGTTTTGTCTTTCGATAAATTTTAATTTTCCTCTTCAGACCTAAATTTAAAGTTAGAACTTAGAAGCATGCGTGTACGATTTACTTTAAGTTCAGTGTTTAATGAACTCCCGCTGTTTGTCTATTCCAGGGAATATCAACTTAATGAACGAAACTACCAGATATTAGCTTAGTTTCGTAGTTACAAATTAGTTCGTGAAAGAGCGCAGATGTAGTCAACTGTTGGCTCTCAGATCACGTATTTACATACAATTAAAGTATCGCATTTGTTCAGCATTGTAGCACGCTGACTCCAAAATTAAAAAACTCTGGTATTTAATAATATCATTTGTTTATTACCTTTTAAAGTTACTGCAATTTATGTGGCAATTTGTGTGTGTTTATATGGTATAAATGCAATGTAACTGCTTTCATAAAAATATATATATTCCACCAACTTCCAAAAGGAGTAGGTTCTCAATTCGTCTGTATGTTTCTTTTTGTGTGTATGATACGCGATTACTCGTTAATTGTAAACCGATTCGAATGATTTTCTTTAATCGGCAGGGTACTTATCCGTGATAGTTTCATTGTAATTTAATTGAGATTTGATAAGTATGTCCAGAGATATGACGATAAACGTTTTAAACTTGCTACTGAAGCTAACTCGCGGGGCATGAAAGTCGGTTGTGTTAGTTTTTTTTTATATCTTATAGTACCTACTCCGTTTGACCAATATAAATCATAATATGTTGGTGATGCGGTTAAGGAAGATAGCACGCTAATTTTATAAAAGAATTGGAAAAGCTGCAATTTCTGGCATCTAATGTTTTCACATTAGATGTTTTAGTGTTTCTTACGATGTTTTTTTTCACCGCAGGGCTATTGGTTTACGGCGGCGATTTGAACTCGCTACCTCCAGCGTGAAAACCGACTATTCTCCCACTACGCCATAGGGCTCTCAAAACATGACCCTAATATATGTTTTGTATGTATCTATACATCTAATACTATATCTTTGTCCTAACCCGTCCCTCTATACAAGGGAAAGGGCAGTAAGCTCGCGATGAAATCTTATAGACCGAAATCACTTGTACCCGCGCTCAGTAAGATATTCGAGGTGGGCCTTAATCGCCGACTGATCGCCTTCATGAATGCATTCGGTTGCTTCACACATAGACAATATGCGTACCGACACGGCAGAAGTACCACGGACCTCGTGCGTGAGGTGGTGTGGCGCGTCCTGAGCGCGCGTGAGGAGCGCCGGCAGGTCGCGCTCGTCTGCTGCGACCTGTCGCGTGCCTTCGATACCGCCGACCACGCTCTCATCGGAGACAAGCTACATCACTACGGGATACGAGGCCCCGCGCTAAGCCTGATATCGTCCTTTGTGTCCGACAGAAGCCAGGTGGTAGTAGGCGACCGTGGCAGTGTTAGGTCGACCGAACGATCCAGCTTTATGGGTGTGCCGCAGGGATCGTGCCTGTCAAACACCCTATTCACGATCCTGCTCAACGACCTGCCGGCGGCTATCCCCGATGCAGAGGTGTGTATGTACGCCGACGATGTAGCCGCTGTCGTCACTGGCTCAACGCCATCCGACTTAGAACAAGCGACTGTAGCCGTCGTAAATAGGTTGGCCGATTGGTTTTGGGGAAACGGCCTCGCGTTAAACCTCGACAAGACATGCCTGCTAGGTTTCAGTCTCGGGGGGAGACCACCACCAACTCTACGGGTATTTGCAGGAGACGTCCCGATATCCCAGGTTACGTTTGCGAGGCTCCTCGGTTTTGAAGTGGACAGTGGCCTTAAATGGTGCCGTCATATAGATAGCATTTGCTCCAGACTCAGCGGAGCGTGCTTCGCACTGCGCAGAGTGGCCGCGACGGCCGCCGCTGACGTCGTCAGGTCGTGCTATTTTGCTACAGTTCATGCCGTACTGTCGTACGACACTGTAATTGTGGGCGAACGCGTCTGACCGTCTGCGCGCTTTCAGAATACAAAAGCGCGCCGTGCGCGCAATAGAGGGCATAAAGCAGGATGAATCGATTAGAGAACACTTCAAAGAGCTGCGTATACTGACATTGACTGCTATCTACGTGTATCAGGTTGCGGTATTTGTATATAAAAACAAAAATATTTTAGACCAACTCGGCGCACATCACAACCACTCCACACGAAACAAACACAAGCTCACCACAAAAAAAAACTTACGGTTTAAAAAAGCCGAGGATGTCTGTGTATGTAAATGGCCCTACTATTTTTAATAAGTTACCGGTCCTAATAAAAGACGCAAGTTCTGCTGCGATTTTCAAATGCAATTTGAAAAATTGGCTGGTTGATCGACCCTTCTATGATATTGACGAATTTTATAAATTTGATGATAATAATAAAAATAATATATTTATTCAATAATACATTTAAATTATATGTAAGCTATTAAACTATTGTATAATAGTACCTAAAAGTATTATGAATTTATGATACATGTATGACCTTTAGCAATGGCTAATAATACATTTTTCATTTCATTTAATTTTCATTTCATAACATACTGACTGACTGACTGACAGACAACGCACAGCCTTAACCGCTGGTTGTAGAGACTTGAAATTTGCAAGGTATATTTGTCTTAGTACGTAAAGGTGTACTAAGAAAGGATTTCCCAAAATTCACCCCTTAAGGGGATGAAATGGGGGTTCAGAGTACAAACAAGTACAAAAGTACAAAAAAACTCCATACAAATGGAGAAACAAGATTAGATAGTGTTTTCTATCCGAAACTTTACACAAGTGCTTCAGTAAAAAAATAAGTAAATACGTGTTTCAGGTTTTTTTGAAATTCCACCCCTTAGAGGGTAAAATGGGGTAACAAAATATGAAAATCAATATTGTTTCGGATTGTGCTGAATTTGGTATGCAGATAGTCATTACGACGTTAGTTAACTCTGAGAAAGAATTTCCCAAAATTCACCCCTGAAGGGGATGAAACGGGGTTTGAAACCCCGTTTCAGTTTGTATGGAGAAACAAGATTAGACGGTATTTTCTATTTGAAAATCCATACAAGTGCACCAGCAAAAAATAAATAAATACATGTTTCAGGTTTCTTTGAAATTCCACCACTAAGAGGGTAAAATGGGGTAACAAAGTGTAAATTTATTATTGTTTCGAATTGCGCTGAAATTTGGCATGCAGATAGTTATTACGACGTTAATTCCCTCTGAGAAAGGATTTTCCAAAATTCACACCTGAAGGGGATGAAACGGGGGTTCAAAGTTTGTATGGTATGGAGAAACAAGATTAGATAAGTATTTTTTATTCGAAACCTAACACAAGTACTTAAGTAAGTAAATACGTGTTTCAGGCTCTTTCGAAATTCCACCCCTAAAAGGGTGAAAGTAAAAGGGTGGGGTAACAAAGTCTGAAATCAATATTGTTCCGGATGGCGCTAAAATTGGCATGCAGATAGTTATTTTGACTTAGGTATCCGCTAAGAAAGAATTTTTCAAAATTTACTCTTCAAGGGGATGAAGCGGGGGTTCAAAGTTTGGATAGTTATTTTATTTGACATTTCACACAAGTACTTCTGTAAATAAATAAGTAAATACGAGTTTCAGACTTTTTCAAAATGCCACCCTAAGAGGATAAACTGGGGTAACAAAGTCTAAAAATCAATATTGTTTCGGATTGCGCTAAAATTTAGAATGCAGATAGTTATTATGAAAAAATCCTCCCGGATACGGAACGGGGATTCAAAGTTTGTATAAAGAAACAAGATGAGATAAAGTACGTGTGTTAAGATTTTTCGAAATGGGGTAGGTAATAAAGTCTGAAAATTTGGATTTTTCGGGTTTTATAAATATGAATCCCGAATTGCCTTAATCACGCAAAACTAAACGCAAAACTAAAAACAACTAAAAAAACACAAAACTAATCGAAAAAACCGACTTCACATGCCGCGATACTAGCCATAATCATGTTATGTCATCGAGGTATCAAATTTGTTTTTATTGTTTATCCTCATATCTCCGGATATAATTATCAGATCTCGATAAAATTTGAATGGGACCAAACGGGAGGCATAATCTCTCAAACAAAAAATAATTTTACAAATCGGTTAAGATTTGACGGAGTTCAAAAGTAACAAACATAGAAATAACATCGAATTGAGAACCTCCTCCTTTTTCGTGAAGTTGGTTAAAAACAAAATCTTTATGTTAGGTGCTTTTTTTATATCTCATAGGCTAGCGTTTAACCACTATCTCCCCTGTTGGAAAGTGATGATGCGGTCGAAGATGGTAAGCATGGTAGGCCTAGAATGGGAAATGGCTCGAAACATCTTATGTATTTAAAAAAAAAACAGTCAAATTTAGAACCTGTTCCTTTTTTGTAAAGTCGGTTAAAAACCCTTTACAATCAGACCGATATCACATGCTGCGAGAGTAATTTCAGTTGTATTTTTGATATAATTTCCATATCTCTAAAGAGATTATTATGGGACGAACCTGCAGATACATTCGTCCGAATAAAAAAAATTAAATTGCCTAACATCAGGTGCAATGGCTTGACTATTACTATAATCATTTCAGATCGCTTACAAAATGAAATTAACTGGCTCAGAATAACAGCTCCCAAGCGTCACGTAACACGTCCACAAGATTTCAAGTCATTTGCAGCCATTTGCAGGACTTTCATCGCTCCATTATACCTTAAAAGCTCCTATTAGGTTTATTTTCTACCCAAAACTGAGTTAAGCTAGAATTTCGTGTTTTGACTTTTTTGGCGATTTTTACTATGAACTTCTAGTTCCTCTGATTTCAGAGGTTTTTTTTTTAATAGCTTATAGGCTAGTATTTGACCACTATCACGCCTGGTGGTAATTGGTGATGTGGTCAAAGATGGTGAATACGATAGGCCTTTTTTCACTTTTTTTATTTTTTTTATATAAAAATTGTCTGAAGTACTGAAACACACAGTTACAATGGTTGGTTTTAACCTACTTTAATTTTTTTTAAATAGTCTGACGTAAACGATTGGATGACAGCTGAATGGTTCATTACTTTTTTTTTTCTAATTCAAAGCGTTAAATTCTGCTTTTGCTATGTTTACTTGATAATTGGTTATGATTTATTTTATGATTTATGATTTTGACGTGTATATGTGCGTATATTTATACTGCCTACATACTGAATAAATGCTTTGATTTTTTGATTCTCTTTGGCCTAGAATTCTCTGACTCTCAAGAGCTGTGCTGTCCGGAACGCCGTAAGGTTATGGTGGCAGATGTTCTCCTTGATGATGGTAAGCTACTATTTGGTAGCATGTCAGGCGGAACATCGATATAATATGCTCCCATTTATAAACTTTAAACTTTCGCGATTTGAACACATAGTTATAAATTAAATATCCAGGTCGCAGTTCGTTGTCTCTGGTGCACGCGCCGACTTGCTGCGTCGCTTCACTCGACGACGCTGCGACTGCCGGCTCCGTCGCTCCCAACTCGTTTCAGTTTAATATTTAAGTTGGATATTTATGTTGAATGTTTTAGTTAAATATTTCAGTTGAGTGTTTCAGTTAGATATTACAGTTAAATATTCCAGTTAGATATTTTATTTATAACTATGCTCCCATTTACATTAGAATAATTCACTCGTGCTTTACGAAACTGCTGCCATTTTGTCATGATGGGAGCAAAACTACTTACTGGGTGATTTGAATGAAAAATGCTAATAAACAACAAAAAATATTTTTTTTTCCTGCAGTAGGGTTTTTCGTTTTCTTTCATTATTATGATCCCAGGTAAAGAAATTATTTTCTGCAAAGTTGGCTTTTAGATTTACTGCAATGTAAAGCTTCGTTGAAATATATTAATTACTAGCTGTTACCCGCGGCTTCGCCCGCGTTATTTGTGTCTTTATGACCATTGAGGTCTAGATCGATGATCTCTTAGGCCAAGTCATCATAGATGACCCTCAAAGTCGAAATCAATATCCTCTATTATTAAAGTCATTAATCATTTTGGTTGGGTATACGAAGTTGTGCTGTTTGAATGTTTGACTCAACACAACAGTTCCTGAAACATTTCTTCTTACCCGCGGCTTCGCCCGCGTTATTTGTGTCTTTATGACCATTGAAGTCTAGATCGATGATCTCTTAGGCCAAGTCACCGTAGATGACTCTCGAAGTCGAACTCAAAGCGAAAATTTTTTACGACTTTTTATGACCCTGACAGTTGTTATGACCTACTAAGTCAGCACCGATGACACAAAGGTTAAACTTGATATCCACTTATTTTAAGGTTAATCATTATTATGATTATTGAAGGTTGTACTGTTTCAATTTATAAACTCGTTTTGATGCATGTGGCTATTAGAATACAAAAAATGCAAAAATATTACCTACAAAGTAGATAAAACAAAGGTTTGCGCGAGCGTAGAGAAAATTTTTACGTCTTTTTATGACTCTGACAGTTTTTATGACCTACTTAGTCAAGACCGATGACCCTAAAATTAAAATTTATATGCACTTATTTTAAGGTTAATAATCATTATGATTATTGAAGGTTGTCCTGTTTCAATTTACGGACTCGTTTTAATGCATGTGGCTATTAATATACAAAAATGAATGAAATATTACCTACAAAGTAGATAAAACAAAGGTCTGCGCGAGCGCAGCGAGCGCGAAAATTTTTACGTCATTTTATGACCCTGACAGTTTTTATGACCTACTAAGTTAACACTGATGACGCAAAAGTTAAACTTGATATCCACTTATTTTAAGGTTAATAATCATTATGATAATTGAAGGTTGTACTGTTTCAATTTAAAAACTCGTTTTGATGCATGTGGCTATTAATATACAAAAAAGAATGAAATATTACCTACAAAGTAGATAAAACAAAGGTCTGCGCGAGCGCAGCGAGCGCGAAAATTTTTACGTCATTTTATGACCCTGACAGTTTTTATGACCTACTAAGTTAACACTGATGACGCAAAGGTTAAACTTGATATCCTCTTATTTTAAGGTTAATAATCATTATGATTATTAAAGGTTGTACTGTTTCAATTTATGGACTCGTTCTAATGCATGTGGCTATTAAAATACAAAAAATGCTAAAATATTACCTATAAAGTATATAAAACAAAGGTTTGCGCAAGCGCAGCGAGCGCGAAAATGTTTACGTCATTTTATGACCCTGACAGTTTTTATGACCATCTAAGTTAACACTGATGACATAAAGGTTAAACTTGATATCCTCTTATTTTAAGGTTAATAATTATTATGATTATTGAAGGTTGTACTGTTTCAATTTATGGACTCGTTCTGATGCATGTGGCTATTAAAATACAAAAAATGCTGAAATATTACCTACAAAGTAGATAAAACAAAGGTTTGCGCGAGCGCAGCGAGCGCGAAAATTTTTACGTCATTTTATGACCCTGACAGTTTTTATGACCATCTAAGTTAACACTGATGACATAAAGGTTAAACTTGATATCTACTTATTTTTAGGTAAAAAATCATTATGATTATTGAAGGTTGTACTGTTTAAATTTATAAACTCGTTTTGATGCATGTGGCTATTAAAATACAAAAAATACTGAAATATTTCCTACAAAGTAGACAAAACAAATGTTTGCGGAAGCGCTGCGAGCGCTATCGCTGCGCGAGCGAAGCGAGCGCGAAAAAATTGTATGTCTTTTTATGACCCTGACAGTTTTAATGACCTACTAAGTCAAGACCGATGTCACAAAGGGTTAACTTGATATCCACTTATTTTAAGGTAAAAAAATCATTATGATTGTTGAAGGTTGTACTGTTTCAATTTGTAAACTCGTTTTGATACATGTGGCTATTAAAATACAAAAAATGCTGAAATATTATTTACAAAGTAGGTAAATGAAAGGTTTTCGCGAGCGCGAAAATGTTTACGTCATTTTATGACCCTGACCCAGTTTTTGTGCCCCACACTTAACTGCCGAAAAAATGTATTCTTTGCCCTTTTATGCCCTATTAAATGTATGTGTACAAAATTCCATCTGAATCGGTCAAGCCGTTTGGCCGAAAAGAGGCCACACATTTACAAAATTCTATAATAAAAATATAGACACCCGAAATTTCCACCCAAAAAAAATATTCGTTGCCCTTCTATGTCTTTTTGAGATTGTCTGTGTACAAAATTTCAGCTTAAATGGTTAACCCGTTTGACCGAGAGTAGGACACACATTCACAAAGTTCAATTTAAAAATTCTTGGCACCTGGACTCGACTGCCAGAAAAAAAGTATCCTATGTGATTCTATGCAATATGAACTGTAATATACATAAAATTTCAGCTGAATCGGTCAAGCTGTTTAGCTGATAAGAGGCCACACATTCACAAAATTCAATAAAAAAAATCTAAACACTCAGACTCGATAGCCAAAAACAAAGTATTCAATATCCTATTCTGCCCCATGACATGTATTCATACAAAATTTCAGGCAAATCGGTCAAGCCGTTTATTCGAGAAGAAGTCTTATATTTACAAAATTCAATTAAAAATATCTGGACCCCCTAACTCGATAGCCGAAAAAAAAGTATCCTATATCCTATTCTACCCTATGAACTGGCTTCATACTACATTTCAGGCAAATCGGTCAAGCCGTTTATTCGAGAAGAAGTCTTATATTTACAAAATTCAATTAAAAATATCTGGACCCCCTAACTCGATAGCCGAAAAAAAAGTATCCTATATCCTATTCTACCCTATGAACTGGCTTCATACTACATTTCAGGCAAATCGGTCAAGCCGTTTATTCGAGAAGAAGTCTTATATTTACAAAATTCAATTAAAAATATCTGGACCCCCTAACTCGATAGCCGAAAAAAAAGTATCCTATATCCTATTCTACCCTATGAACTGGCTTCACACTACATTTCAGGCAAATCGGTCAAGCCGTTTATTCGAGAAGAGATCTTATATTTACAAAATTCAATTAAAAATATTTGTACCACCTGACTCGATAGCCAGAAAAAAAGTATTCTATATCCTATTCTACCCTATGAACTGTCTTCATACTACATTTCAGGCAAATCGGTCAAGCCGTTTATTTGAGAAGAGGTCTTATATTTACAAAATTCAATTAAAAATATCTGGACCCCCTAACTCGATAGCCAAAAAAAAGTATCCTATATCCTATTCTACCCTATGAACTGTCTTCATACTACATTTCAGGCAAATCGGTCAAGCCGTTTATTTGAGAATAGGTCTTATATTTACAAAATTCAATTAAAAATATTTGGACCCCCTGACTCGATAGCAAGAAAAAAAGTATTCCATATCCTATTTTGCCCTATGACATGTATTTATACAACATTTCAGGCAAATTGGTCAAGCCGTTTATTCGAGATGAAGTCTTATCTTTACAAAATTCAATTAAAAATATCTGGACCCCCCAACTCGATCGCCAAAAAAAAAGTATCCTATATCCTATTCTACCCTATGAACTGGCTTCATACTACATTTCAGGCAAATCGGTCAAGCCGTTTATTCGAGAAGAGATCTTATATTTACAAAATTCAATTAAAAATATTTGTACCACCTGACTCGATAGCCAGAAAAAAAGTATTCTATATCCTATTCTGCCCTATGACATGTATTCATACAAACTTTCAGGCAAATTGGTCAAGCCGTTTTTTCGAGAAGAAGTCTTATCTTTACAAAATTCAATTAAAAATATCTGGACCCCCCAACTCGATAGCCAAAAAAAAGTATCCTATATCCTATTCTACCCTATGAACTGTCTTCATACTACATTTCAGGCAAATCGGTCAAGCCGTTTATTTGAGAAGAGGTCTTATATTTACAAAATTCAATTAAAAATATTTGGACCCCTTGACTCGATAGCAAGAAAAAAAGTCTTCATTATTATTTTCTGCCTTATGAACTGTCTTTATACAATATTTCGGGCAAATCGGTCAAGCCGATTATTCGAAAAGAGGTCCTTTAGTTACAAAATTCAATTAAGAATATCTGGACCCCCTGACTCGATAGCCAAAAAAAAAGTATCCTATATCCTATTCTGCCTTATGTTCTATCTTTGTACAAAATTTCAGCCAAATCGGTCAAGCCGTTTGACCGTGAAGAAGTCCCAAACAAACAAACAAATAAACAAACTGACTTTCGCATTTATAATATTGGTGTTGATTTCGCTTGAAAAAAATAATGTAAAGAAGCAGACATATTGCATTTTACGAAATTTCTTCAACAAACGCTTAATAATTTAATATATAATTTTGGAACAAATCTGACTACAGATTTATTCCAAAGGTTTCCAATATTACAAAGTAGGTCCGGATATCGGGAGGGAAGTTAACGACAGATTTGTATTCAGGAGACATTACATAAAACAAACGACGTTCGACTTCAGATTATATTAGTGACACCATCAGACATAGGATTCTGAAAGCTTTTCGTCCATACCTTGCCCTAAAAATACAGTACACGTACAAAGGCAATTGTTTAAAATTGCTAGAGGCCATTAGTATAGTTATTGCTCCTTAAATAGTTTTCTCTCTCACTTACTATATATTAGGTACCCTGTCTAATATAGGATGATATATTTGACAGCTCACACCCATGAAGGTAAGTTTTTTTACGGTAAAATGTACTACAATAATATCGTACTTTATGAACGGTTACCGCCCACTTAGTAAAGTGCCACGCATAACGAACAACCACATACTATCAATAATTCGTTTGACATAAAATATGATATTATTGCCCTATAAATACCTAATATAATATCTATAGCACAATTAATTCTGAGAAATATTACAATACTTACACAGCGTTGTATATTGCACTTGAAGACGATGCTCTACGAAGTCGAAACTAGCCGATTATATTCCTCTTTAGCTAAAAGTACATTACTTATCTTGCCGGGCTATATATATACACAGTACCGAATGGGTTATTAAATATTATAATAATCATTCCACAATTCTGAATTCTACAACACAGGATTTTCCTAGAGTGCAATTTCAGGGTGCCTAAATGATGGTTAATTTGTGTCAATATGTTATATAAGACCTAATGTAAAAACTAGCTTAATACTTTGGAAAAAATCATTCATGCGTCATAGCCATGCAACTAATCTATTCCAAGTCCCATGAGAACAATCTATAATCGAATAAATTCATGAACGATTTTAAACTACCTCATCCATACTGCGATCTGTCAAAAGTGTCATCCTATATTATACATTCAGTTAAAAAAGTATCCTGAATAGATGATTTTGGTATGTTTCCAAATTCAATTTTTTGGATTTTTTGTTGTTTGACTGGCACAATTGTTTTTCATTTTGGCGCGGAGTTTGAGTTGCTGTCTGTCTGTCGTTTACATTAAATACAGTGCTGTTTTCAACAGACTTCCAAAAACAAAGGAGGTTCTCAATTCGTCTGTGTTTTTTTTTGTGTATGTTACGCAATTACTCCGTCAATTCTGAACCAATTCGAATGATTCTTTTTGTTACTGATAACAATGGGTACGTTTCCGAGTTGGTCCCATTGTAATTTCATCGAGATCTGATCAGTATCTCCAGAGATATGACGATAAACATCTCAAACTTGCTACTGAAATTGAGACGCGGGGCATTGAAGACGGTTGTTTTAGTTTTTTAACCGACTTCACAAAAAAGGAGGAGGTTCTCAATTCGTCTGTATGTTTTTTTTTCTGTGTGTATGTTACGCAATTACTCCGTTAATTGTGAACGGATTCAAATGATTCTTTTTTTAATAGGTAGGGTACGTTTCCGATGTGGTCCCATTTTAATTTATCGAGATCTGATAAGTATCTTCAGAGATATGGAGATAAATATCTCAAACATAGGAGAATGTACTGGTCTTAGAAGAAGAGTCCCAAGAAGATTATACACAATAGAGGTGGCTATTGCATATACTTTTGAAGACTAAAAAATATGACCTTGAATAATGTTTTTACATCTTTCTTCACGTTGATTTTGGTTATTAACCCTCGACGCATAACGAATGAGTGTTATAAGTTTGACGTGTGTATCTGTGTGTCTATCATCTTGGCATCGTAGCGCCCAAACGGATGAACCGATTTTGATTTAGTTTGTTTTGTTTGATAGATTTCTTCGTCGAGAGTGTTCTTAGCTTTATTTCATGAAAGTCTGTTCAGCTGTTTAAACATTATCAGCTCTTTTTTTGGTTAAAAAAACTACGTTAGCAACTTTCGTAAGCTCGTAGTCCTTTGACCGCGGACGTCAAAAAATCAAAATGGCGCTGTCGCAGTAACTTGTTACTTCAATGATATTGCAAAAATATTGTTAGCTTGATCTAATTCTGAGACATTTCCTTGGAGTGGTCTCAATATACAAAGTTATACATATGCTTTAATTATAAACTCGGATTACATATACAAATCAGTCGGGGGTGGTTTTAAATTTTTGAATTTAATTACTATTAACAGATATTCTTACGGTAACTGTGAGCGAGATAGAAACAAAGGTGGGGAGAATTAATTTGTCTTCACAGGAATGTTTTACCAGGCAAAGTCTTGTTAATGTGAAAAGTTTTTGAGTATACCTAATATTTTTTGACATGACATGACGTTTGGCGAAGATGGCGGCCATATCAGTCCCGCCCGCGATACTGCATACATAAATAACTCAGAATTATGAACGTACTTTGTACCAACCAACACTGCAAAAAAATATATATAAGCATAATACTACAGATTATATAGTAGTTACTACGTAAATAATACTTTTCGTTGTTAGGTTGGCTACACGGTGCTTTCATAATTCGGGTATTAACAATGTAAGGAAGTGCCAACTCTTATAACGTAGTAGAGTGATTCAGACTGTGTGGGCCATATGGCGGCAGTTAATATTTATAATTGCAAATAATACTTTTTAATATTCATTTTGGAATACAACTAGTCCGTGTTATAAAAGTATTTGGAATTATTGTAATAAAATAGACAATTAATTATCGTGTGTGTCAGATGCTTTTATTGCACAGGGCCATTTTGGACATTGTCCTTTGATACCTTGATCACATCATTATGACTCGTGAATATTTTCACTAGCGCGGCATTTTAGGGTTCCGAACCCAAAGGGTACCAAATGAACACTTTCTGAGACTTTGTTGTCCGTTCGTCCGTCCGTCCGTCCGTCCGTCTATATGTACGCACTTTACAGATGTACCTTTTTAACCGTAATAGGTACATACTTGAAATTTTCACAAAGTATATATCCGTCAGTGTATAACGGCCCAGACACGAAATTTTATAGATGCATGTAATTTTTATTAAAACTTGTTTTGCACTAAAAATGGTAAAATAAAATCTATTTCAAAAAAAATAAAACCGACTTCATTACCACAAAGAGGCACTCAAAAGCGAAAAATAAATTACTTTTGAAGTCGGTGCCAGCCAAGTCTAATAGGTAGTAGATAGACTACCTACATGTATTACATTACAGTTCTTATTATAGGAAGTTCTAGAACCGTTGCCAAAATCGACTGGGCAACATTACCACAGATCGTATTTGAGGTGCTTACAATTCCTTACAGTCAAACTGCAAAAAATGTGGGTGTTATATTCGATCAGCATATGTCATGGGGACCTCAGCTGACAACAATCAGCAACAAAATGTTTGCCTCTGCTGCTTTACTGAGGAGGCTTCAAAATTTCTTGCCTACCGCTACTAAAATTGCGCTTGCACAATCTATTCTTCTACCTATCCTCGACTACGCTGACGCTAGCTATCTTGACATGTCTGAAGAGCAGCTAAATAAACTTGAGCGACTACAAAACCTTGCAATCCGGTTCGTATTTGGCCTACGCAAATATGACCATGTTTCTGAATTTCGCTCTAAGCTCAAGTAGCTGCCAATTCGCCTTCGCCGGAATGCACATATATTGTCTCTTGTTTACAACATCCTATTTAATCCTACTTCCCCTCCTTACCTTAAGTTCATGTTCCAATTCCTTCGCGACTCCAATACCCTGTCTTTACGGTCATCAGAGAATCATACACTTTCTATGCCCAGCCATCATAGCTCATTCTATGACAAATCATTCGCAGTACAAGCTGTCAGACTCTGGAATGCGCTTCCATTGGAAGTAAAACGCTCACAAACACTTGCTACTTTTAAAGACCGCGTCAAGGCCCACTATCTCTCCTAAACTGCTACCTACTGTTTTCTATCTAAGTTCTCTTATATATATTATATTTATATATGTACTAGCTGTTACCCGCGGCTTCGCCCGCGTTATTTGTGTCTTTATGACCATTGAGGTCTAGATCGATGATCTCTTAGGCCAAGTCATCATAGATGACCCTCAAAGTCGAAATCAATATCCTCTATTATTAAAGTCATTAATCATTTTGGTTGGGTATACGAAGTTGTGCTGTTTGAATGTTTGACTCAACACAACAGTTCCTGAAACATTTCTTCTTACCCGCGGCTTCGCCCGCGTTATTTGTGTCTTTATGACCATTGAAGTCTAGATCGATGATCTCTTAGGCCAAGTCACCGTAGATGACTCTCGAAGTCGAACTCAAAGCGAAAATTTTTTACGACTTTTTATGACCCTGACAGTTGTTATGACCTACTAAGTCAGCACCGATGACACAAAGGTTAAACTTGATATCCACTTATTTTAAGGTTAATCATTATTATGATTATTGAAGGTTGTACTGTTTCAATTTATAAACTCGTTTTGATGCATGTGGCTATTAGAATACAAAAAATGCAAAAATATTACCTACAAAGTAGATAAAACAAAGGTTTGCGCGAGCGTAGAGAAAATTTTTACGTCTTTTTGTGACTCTGACAGTTTTTATGACCTACTTAGCCAAGACCGATGACCCTAAAATTAAAATTTATATGCACTTATTTTAAGGTTAATAATCATTTTGATTATTGAAGGTTGTCCTGTTTCAATTTACGGACTCGTTTTGATGCATGTGGCTATTAATATACAAAAAATAATGAAATATTACCTACAAAGTAGATAAAACAAAGGTCTGCGCGAGCGCAGCGAGCGCGAAAATGTTTACGTCATTTTATGACCCTGACAGTTTTTATGACCAACTAAGTTAACACTGATGACACAAAGGTTAAAACTTGATATCCTCTTATTTTAAGGTTAATAATTATTATGATTATTGAAGGTTGTACTGTTTCAATTTATGGCCTCGTTTCGATGCATGTGGCTACTAAAATAAAAAAATGCTGAAATATAACCTGCAAAGTAGACAAAACAAATGTTTGCGCGAGCGCAGCGAGCGCGAAAATTTTTAAGTCATTTTATGACCCTGACAGATTTTATGACCTACTAAGTTAACACCGATGACGCAAAGGTTAAACTTGATATACTCTTATTTTAAGGTTAATAATCATTATGATTATTGAAGGTTGTACTGTTTCAATTTATGGACTCGTGCTGATGCATGTGGCTATTAAAATATAAAAAATGTTAAAATATTATCTATAAAGTATATAAAACAAAGGTTTGCGCAAGCGCAGCGAGCGCTATCAATGCGCGAGCGAAGCGAGCGCGAAAATATTTACGTCATTTTATGACCCTGACAGTTTTTATGACCATCTAAGTTAACACTGATGACATAAAGGTTAAACTTGATATCTACTTATTTTTAGGTAAAAAATCATTATGATTATTGAAGGTTGTACTGTTTAAATTTATAATCTCGTTTTGATGCATGTGGCTATTAAAATACAAAAAATACTGAAATATTTCCTACAATTTAAAGTAGAAAAAACAAAGGTTTGCGCGAGCGCAGCGAGCGCTATTAATGCGCGAGCGAAGCGAGCGCGAAAATTTTTACGTCATTTTATGACCCTGACAGTTTTTATGACCATATAAGTTAACACTGATGACAAAAAAGTTAAACTTGATATCTACTTATTTTTAGGTAAAAAATCATTATGATTATTGAAGTTTGTACTGTTTAAATTTATAAACTCGTTTTGATGCATGTGGCTATTAAAATACAAAAAATACTGAAATATTTCCTACAAAGTAGATAAAACAAAGGTTTGCGCGAGCGCAGCGAGCGCTATCAATGCGCGAGCGAAGCGAGCGCGAAAATATTTACGTCATTTAATGACCCTGACAGTTTTTATGACCAACTAAGTTAACACTGATGACACAAAGGTTAAAACTTGATATCCTCTTATTTTAAGGTTAATAATTATTATGATTATTGAAGGTTGTACTGTTTCAATTTATGGCCTCGTTTCGATGCATGTGGCTACTAAAATAAAAAAATGCTGAAATATAACCTGCAAAGTAGACAAAACAAATGTTTGCGGAAGCGCTGCGAGCGCTATCGCTGCGCGAGCGAAGCGAGCGCGAAAAAATTTTATGTCTTTTTATGACCCTGACAGTTTTTATGACCTACTAAGTCAAGACCGATGTCACAAAGGGTTAACTTGATATCCACTTATTTTAGGGTAAAAAATCATTATGATTGTTGAAGGTTGTACTGTTTCAATTTGTAAACTCGTTTTGATACATGTGGCTATTAAAATACAAAAAATGCTGAAATATTATTTACAAAGTAGGTAAATGAAAGGTTTTCGCGAGCGCGAAAATGTTTACGTCATTTTATGACCCTGACCCAGTTTTTGTGCCCCACACTTAACTGCCGAAAAAATGTATTCTTTGTCCTTTTATGCCCTATTAAATGTATGTGTACAAAATTTCATCTGAATCGGTCAAGCCGTTTGGCCGAAAAGAGGCCACACATTTACAAAATTCTATAATAAAAATATAGACACCCAAAATTTCCACCCAAAAAAAATATTCGTTGCCCTTCTATGTCTTTTTGATTGTCTGTGTACAAAATTTCAGCTTAAATGGTTAACCCGTTTGACAGAGAGTAGGACACACATTCACAAAGTTCAATTTAAAAATTCTTGGCACCTGGACTCGACTGCCAGAAAAAAAGTATCCTATGTGATTCTATGCAATATGAACTGTAATATACATAAAATTTCAGCTGAATCGGTCAAGCTGTTTAGCTGATAAGAGGCCACACATTCACAAAATTCAATAAAAAAAATCTAAACACTCAGACTCGATAGCCAAAAAAAAAGTATTCAATATCCTATTCTGCCCCATGACATGTATTCATACAAAATTTCAGGCAAATCGGTCAAGCCGTTTATTCGAGAAGAAGTCTTATATTTACAAAATTCAATTAAAAATATCTGGACCCCCTAATTCGATAGCCAAAAAAAAAGTATCCTATATCCTATTCTACCCTATGAACTGGCTTCATACTACATTTCAGGCAAATCGGTCAAGCCGTTTATTCGAGAAGAAGTCTTATATTTACAAAATTCAATTAAAAATATCTGGACCCCCTAACTCGATAGCCGAAAAAATAGTATCCTATATCCTATTCTACCCTATGAACTGGCTTCATACTACATTTCAGGCAAATCGGTCAAGCCGTTTATTCGAGAAGAAGTCTTATATTTACAAAATTCAATTAAAAATATCTGGACCCCCTAACTCGATAGCCGAAAAAAAAGTATCCTATATCCTATTATACCCTATGAACTGGCTTCACACTACATTTCAGGCAAATCGGTCAAGCCGTTTATTCGAGAAGAGATCTTATATTTACAAAATTCAATTAAAAATATTTGTACCACCTGACTCGATAGCCAGAAAAAAAGTATTTTATATCCTATTCTACCCTATGAACTGTCTTCATACTACATTTCAGGCAAATCGGTCAAGCCGTTTATTTGAGAAGAGGTCTTATATTTACAAAATTCAATTAAAAATATCTGGACCCCCTAACTCGATAGCCAAAAAAAAAGTATCCTATATCCTATTCTACCCTATGAACTGTCTTCATACTACATTTCAGGCAAATCGGTCAAGCCGTTTATTTGAGAATAGGTCTTATATTTACAAAATTCAATTAAAAATATTTGGACCCCCTGACTCGATAGCAAGAAAAAAAGTATTCCATATTCTATTTTGCCCTATGACATGTATTTATACAACATTTCAGGCAAATTGGTCAAGCCGTTTATTCGAGATGAAGTCTTATCTTTACAAAATTAAATTAAAAATATCTGGACCCCCCAACTCGATAGCCAAAAAAAAAGTATCCTATATCCTATTTTACCCTATGAACTGGCTTCATACTACATTTCAGGCAAATCTGTCAAGCCGTTTATTCGAGAAGAGATCTTATATTTACAAAATTCAATTAAAAATATTTGTACCACCTGACTCGATAGCCAGAAAAAAAGTATTCTATATCCTATTCTGCCCTATGACATGTATTCATACAAACTTTCAGGCAAATTGGTCAAGCCGTTTTTTCGAGAAGAGATCTTATATTTACAAAATTCAATTAAAAATATTTGTACCACCTGACTCGATAGCCAGAAAAAAAGTATTCTATATCCTATTCTACCCTATGAACTGTCTTCATACTACATTTCAGGCAAATCGGTCAAGCCGTTTATTTGAGAAGAGGTCTTATATTTACAAAATTCAATTAAAAATATCTGGACCCCCTAACTCGATAGCCAAAAAAAAGTATCCTATATCCTATTCTACCCTATGAACTGTCTTCATACTACATTTCAGGCAAATCGGTCAAGCCGTTTATTTGAGAATAGGTCTTATATTTACAAAATTCAATTAAAAATATTTGGACCCCCTGACTCGATAGCAAGAAAAAAAGTATTCCATATCCTATTTTGCCCTATGATATGTATTCATACAAACTTTCAGGCAAATTGGTCAAGCCGTTTTTTCGAGAAGAAGTCTTATCTTTACAAAATTCAATTAAAAATATCTGGACCCCCCAACTCGATAGCCAAAAAAAAAGTATCCTATATCCTATTCTACCCTATGAACTGTCTTCATACTACATTTCAGGCAAATCGGTCAAGCCGTTTATTTGAGAAGAGATCTTATATTTACAAAATTCAATTAAAAATATTTGGACCCCTTGACTCGATAGCAAGAAAAAAAGTCTTCATTATTCTTTTCTGCCTTATGAACTGTCTTTATACAACATTTCGGGCAAATCGGTCAAGCCGATTATTCGAAAAGAGGTCCTTTAGTTACAAAATTCAATTAAGAATATCTGGACCCCCTGACTCGATAGCCAAAAAAAAGTATCCTTTATCCTATTCTGCCTTATGTTCTATCTTTGTACAAAATTTCAGCCAAATCGGTCAAGCCGTTTGACCGTGAAGAAGTCCCAAACAAACAAACAAACAAACAAACAAACAAATAAACAAACTGACTTTCGCATTTATAATATTGGTGTTGATTGGTGTTGATAATATGTATATGTATAGTATGTATATATGCATAGTTTTGTATATATATATATTGTATTGTATACTTTTATTGTGTGTACGGTATTGTTATGTATGTGTATTGTAATGTATAAAATATGTACGTACTTTTGTTATAATGTACTTATTACCTATTCTGATTT
The DNA here is from genome assembly GCA_954871355.1 of Cabera pusaria. Lineage (NCBI taxonomy): Eukaryota > Metazoa > Arthropoda > Insecta > Lepidoptera > Geometridae > Cabera > Cabera pusaria. The sequence goes on along the minus strand of OX940901.1, from coordinate 6,036,590 downwards.
ATTTATTTATTATTTTTGTTCATTTTTAACACCTATATACCGCCATGTATGTTAAGTTTTTCTTTCTCCACCCTAAGGTTGTCTGGAAGAGATCGCTTTAAGCGATAAGACCGCCTGTTGTTACACCTTTTGTTAAATGTTTATTTTTTAAGTTTTATTTGTTTGGTGTTCAATAAAGAGTTTCTATCTATCTATGTATCTACCTACTCACTACTACTTCATACATAGTATCTTTCTACTATCCAATAGACTTGGCTGGCACCGACTTCAAATAGATAAGTAATAGTAATAAGGGTAGCGCTTATAATAATTATATTAAGTAATTTATTTTTCGCTTTTGAGTGCCTCTTTGTGGTAATGAAGTCGGTTTTATTTTTTTTGAAAAAGATTTTATTAACTATCTTAATTATTAGTTAGCTTATATCCAGTGTGTATTGCTAGTGCTAAAAAAAGCAATTAAATAAATCTGATATAAATAAAAAGTTTCATTAAAATTGTATGAAAGCAAGGATTTTCTCTCACAATTTTGCTGAAATAAACCTAGTATAAAAGTGTGTCAATGTCCAGAGCATTGCAATATTTTGCCTTAACTTTTATGAATATAATTTTTTGATTGAATATTGCTTGGCCAAAATCATGGTTGACATTATGTCGCTGATTGATGTTCAGAAAGGTAAGGTAACTCTCTATAGTAATTTTATGGAGTTTGTAAGGTATTTATTTCCCTGTTCTGTGGTATCTAAGAACATTTTATCTTTATTGGGTTACTTTTATAATTTTAATTTTATACTATGATAGTTTGAAATTTAAGGAAGGACCTACAAAAAGCAATAACAAGTTGAAAAAATGCTAATAAAGGTACGGACACACCGCAGCGTCCTGCGTGCGCGATCTAAGCGGCGATCAGATAGCGCAGTAGTATTTGTACCGACTGGTTCACACCAAACGCGATCAGAAAACAATTGAAAAGTACTGAGATCGCGCCCGCAGATCGCAAGACGCCGCGGTATGGCCGTACCTCAACAAATGTTTTAGTAGTAACCATAAAAACGAGACCTCTTTTCTAAACATATAATAACGTCTGTCTGTCAAGCCTTTAAAGATCTATATCTACCTCTTTGAGTATTCAGTGTGAATACTCAAAGATCTACCTCTTGATCAATTTTTAACCGACTTCGAAAAAAAGGATGAGGTTCTCAATTCGACATTTTTTTTAAATTATTATTTGTATTACGATGCATTTATATACCTTGACGACATGCCACTAACTACTGGTACAGATTATATAATAGTTACTTCGTCTACTGGCTACTTCGACCAACGCGACGTTTGAAGTCGGTTCTTTTAGTTTTTTCAACGATCCTAAATTATAATATTAAGTAGCGAGTTATAGCTTAATATTTACTGAAAAATTATGAAACACAAGTTTTTTATGCTGTCATCAATTTTCTTCATAATCATAATCAGCCTATCTCTGTCCACTGCTGGACATAGGTCTTAACAATGGCACGCCACTGAGCTTGATCTTCAGCTCTTTGTTTCCAACCGCTACCAGCCAGCTTGTGTTTTAAAGACCACGGCACGGCAAACGTAATGGGCGCCCTCCAGCTAGTTGGAGCGATATGCATAAATTTTACTAGCGTCAAATTGTTGTGGTTATAGTGTAAGGCCAAAAGTAAAAGTTTGCCAAGTGCGTGTCAAGCACAAACTTGTAATAATTATTTTAAGGTACGGCCAAACCGCGGCATCATGCGTTCTGCGAGCGCGATCTCAGTACTTTACAATTGTTTTCTGATCGCGTTTGGTGCGAACCAGTCGGTACAAATACTACTGCGCTATCTGATCGCCACCTAGATCGCGCACGCAGGACGCTGCGGTGTGTCCGTACCTTTTCAATACGATCGCTGGTTACATCGTACATTTGCGATGAATCAGTACAGTATATTTTTAACTTTGGAGGCTTGCACTATAATCATCTCTAGTGAAGGTAGGTATGGAACCTCAAAGTGCGAGATTAACACGCATTAGAGATTTTTCAACCGACATCAATAATAATTTAAGATCGTTTCAAAAACTAAAAGAACCGACTTTAAACGTCGTGCTAGACAAGGTAGCCAGTATCATGTCATCGAGGTATACAAATGCACGTAGACGGAGGGTTATGTCTCAATGCAATTTCATCCTATACGCGAATGTCTTGTCTTTATAATATTCCGTCTACGACAAAATGCATCTTAATACAAATGTTGATATTATTAATATTATATATTCTATTATATATTATAAACGGCTCGACCGATTTCGTTAAAATTTAAACGGAACCAAGTCTTTCTTAACTCGTGTGCAAAGGCCAAGAAAAAAGAATTTTCCAATTTGGTTCAAGCATCTTCGAGTAATCGGTGAACATACATTAAAAATGAAACTGGCCAAGTGCGAGTCAGACTTTTGTCCCGCACACGGAGGGTTCCGAACGCCATCTAACGAATATCTAATGAACTTCTAACACCAACTAAGTAAACCTTAACACAAAGGTGTTAGTAATTAATATTATTAAATATCTGGTTGACCGTGCTTTGCTCGGTATTTTTTGCCACCTCAACAGAAAAATATGACTTCCCGACATTTATTGACGAATAATAATACAATTTTTCTTAATTGAGAGCAATTTAAGTAACTGCTTCTATGACACAATAACACTAAAGCTACTTCTACTCGCCAATAGATGTCGGGAAGAGTCATATTTTAAGTTGATTATCGATAAAGTTGATTATTGAAAACACGAATAAAACAACATTTTCTGAAAATGAATCCTAGCTAGATTGATTTATCGCCCCCGAAATCCCCTGTATACTAAATTCTATTTAATCGTTGGAGCCGTTTCTGAGATTCAGATTCAGATTCCAAGATAAAGGTAAATACGATAGCGCCATCTATGATGCTAGCTAGATGGCGCTATCGTAAAAACACGTTTTTTGTTTTAAACCCTTTAATTTTTAACTTTGTTCTATTCTTAGTATTTGTTGTTATAGCGGCAACAGAAATACATCATCTGTGTAAATTTCAACCGTCCAACTATCACGGTTCATGAGATACAGCCTGGTGACTGACAGACAGACAGACAGACGGACAGCGGAGTCTCAGTAATAGGGTTCCGTTGGTACCCTTTGGGTTCGGAACCGTAAAAAGATTTCGATTAATTGAGTACCTCCTTCTTTTTTGTCAAGTCGGATAAAAAGGAGGATGAGAAGGATTTTCTTTACTACTTTTTTACTGTTTTTAATGCTTTTTTTCTCAGAACTCTGTAATTTATGAACCGATTTAGAATATTATTTGTATGGTTAAGAATACTTCTCATTATGCCCCATTGCAATTGTATGGAGTCCTGATGAATATCTTCAGAGATGTGAAATTAAACACCTTAAACTTGGTACTGACAGCGTTTGAAGTCAGTACTATTGTTTCGATCTTAATCTGTTGGTTTTATTAGTTGTTATTTTGGTCACATCAAATACACGAGTAAACTAATACACTGTACGGGCTCTGTTTAACGCAATAAAACAAGAAGTTATTTGTAGAGCGAAGCCAACCTCTGTCAAACAATCTGCCAACTGCAAATACCGGAACTGCTTGTAGTTTGAAAAGTAAAACAATATAAAGGAAATCTTGTAGTCGACCCTGAGAAAATCCAATATGAAACTAAAACAAAGTCCAAAACGATGCAATACTAATATGCTTGGGGTTCACCACTATCTCACGTGTTGGTAAGTGATGATACGGTCGAGGATGGTAGCACGCTAGGCCTAGAATGGGAACTGGGTCTTATAAACAGCTGCCAAAAGACATTAGATATTTAAGCGACAGACTTTCCGACTTGAGGGTGGTAGCTGGCCAGCTACCACCCTCAAGTCAGAAAATCGGAGATTAGACAACCATACAGGGGGTTTCTTCATGATATTTTACCTTCACCGGAAGGCCACTATGAAATGACATACATTATTTCACATGTAGTAGGAGAATATTATATCAACGTTCCGCCTGACTTGCTGCCAAAAATTAAATTCATCAAGGAGAATATATCTCGCCGTAACCTAACGATTTTCCAGCAGCACACAGCCCTTGAGAGTCAGAGTATTCTAGGCCTAGCGTGTTCAGCATCTTCGACCAAATCTTCGCTTACCATCAGGCGAGAAAGTGGTCAAACGTTAGTCTAACTCTATAAGAGATTTGAGAAAAAAAAAACAAAAAAATCCATTGGTGCATGGCGGTGATTTGAAGAAAAATATGCTTTATTGGACATTCTGGTAAGCTCCATATTTCTAGAAATGAAAATATCGGGATAAAAAGTGATCTAGGCTATCTACATACCAAATTTCAGCTCAATCGGTTCAGAAGTTTTAGCGTGAAAGAGTAACCACATCCATACATCCATACAAACTTTTGCGATTATAATATTAGTAAGGATATCCAACTTTAAATAATAATTTTATGTTATTATAGTGGTAAGAATTCGCCGCCAAATCTTGTACGTACCACCACTTTGCATGTTATAAATAATCACTTATAATACCACAAGAGCTTCAAAATGCCAGATGCCAGATAATTTTGAAGCTCGTGTGGTATTCGGGGGATTATTTTTCCGACTCAAATATCGACCAATAGAATTGCACCATTCGACGTCACGTGGTACAACAGAGAAAATATTCAAAAAAAATTATCAGTATAATACCATGTAGGTTGTACCACGTGACGTCGAATGGTGCAATTCTATTGGTCGATATTTGGGTCGGAAAAATAATCAGTAAAATTAGTAATGTTTTGGTTTGAACCTTATACTTTGTTAAAGTCAGTTAAAATCATACATTATTGTAATTCTCTTACAAGTAACGTAAGCATTGTCCTTTGTTTTCCTTCCATACATCGTTGACCACACGCACCGCATAATACGACCATCACACAAATAAACTAGCGTTGCACAGGTCACCATAAACCCGCGGTTTTATGGTAACGGCTTTACAGATTGACTATTGTATAGCATTAGTGTCTGATGGGTTCCTTTACACGCAGCGACGTCTTGCACAAACCTAGCTTAAAATAATATAAGAAACATAAATCCAAAATGTTACAAAACATCATAAAATAAAATAAATATTGTATGTAATAATAACATAAAAATAATTACTAAAAATTATACACGAAAAATAATAATTATGTTTTAAAGAATTATTGATTTGTAATGGACTCAATTATTATTTGAACTCATCATCATCTTTTTACTTGGTTGACTTCACTAATACAAACTCAGTAATACAAGAGTAGGTGGTTATTGGGTGTTCTACTCCACCCACAGGGTGGTGGGTGGAGTAGAACACCCAATAACCACAAATTGATTATCTCTCGCCATTTGTGTTTTAGAACTCTCAACGACCCTGGTAAGAACAGGCAAAAAACAGATACAGAAATAGAAATAAAATAACAGAAACGAGCAAACGCAGTTGAGTATATAATTTTGATCAACATGTTTTAGAACTCTCGAAGCCTCCGGTGTAATAATTTTAATAAACATGTTTTAGAGTTCTCAAAGCCTCCGGTAAGATCAGGCAAAAAACAGAAACAGATACAGAAATAAAAACAGAAACAGAAACGAGCGAACGCAATTACTAGTTTGCTTATTTGGTAACCAAAAAAAACTCAACCGTTCCGCTCATAAGGTATATCGTTCGATCAACTGATGTGTTGTGGAACCCTCAATATATTTAAATTGGTCTGTTATAGATAGAAAAGAACGGAGAAAAAACTGAATTGGTGTTAAAATAACAGAAACGAGCGAACGCAGTTGGGTATATAATTTGATCAACATGTTTTAGAACTCTCAAAGCCTCCGGTGTAATAATTTTGATCAACGTGTTTTAGAACTCTCAATGACCCTGGAGTAATAATTTTGATCAACGTGTTTTAGAACTTTCAAAGCCTCCGGTGAGAACAAGCAAAAAACAGAAACAGATACAGAAATAGAAACAGAAACAGAAACGAGCGAACGCAATTACTAATTTGCTTTTTTGGTAACCAAAATCCCAACTGTTCCGCTCATCAGGTATATCGTTTGATCAATTGGTGTGTTGTGCACCCTCAATATATTTAAATTGGTCTGTTATACATAGGAAAGAACGGAGAAAAAACTGAGTCAGTGTTAAAATAACAAAAAACGAGCGAACGCAGTTGGGTATATCGTTTTTAATACACTTGCTCATGAAGTGGCTTTTATTTCACTGCAATCAGGCACACAATGACGCCTGTTATCAAACTGTGACTTTTTAATTACTATTATTCGCAAGTGAGTTATAGATATTTTTTTTTAATTTTATTGGTTGTGTTGCTTTGTTCTTAAAAAAGTTTCGATACAAAAAAGATCGTGTGCAATAGCACAAATAAATTAATATACCTATTGCTTGCTCATTTTAAACAACTTCGTGTTTAAATAGATAATTTTAACTTGTACGTGTTTAATAAACAAAACTTTTATTTAATTATAACTTTTGTTTTGTCTGTAAAAACTATAATTCCCCATTCTGTACGTGGCCAAAACGCTAACCGCGTCAAACAAAAAAATAAATAAATAAATAAACCTCATTCTTTTAGTCTATGGCCGATCGCCATTGTTAGATGCGCGCGCATTGGAAAACTAATGAATTTTTTCCCACCATTGCGAAACATTTTTCACAACTCGTTTTCGCTGATGAAATTATAGTTATTTATTAATTGAAATGTCTAAAAGTACTAGTTATAAAGAAAATGATTTATGTTGTACAACGCCCAATATAAGATGTGAAGCCCTTTGAACGTTATGGAAAGTTTACTACCTGAAAACTCCAAGGTAAAATATCTATAATTGTCTACTATATAACATGATTTTTTTGTATTATTTTCTTCACAAGTGTGTTAAAAAACGTCGTATGATACACGTGTGTATTGATGAATACCGTCCTCGGCTCTCTTAAGACCTTCACCTAACGGCTCGGATCTCAATGGCGCCTCAGCGGTAATCACCAACATTACACACTTGTACCGTAATGTACTATTAATCAACTCGTTTGTTATATCATTTTATCTTAAAATTGATTATATCTCATGTGGTGCCTAAACACAATCGGCTGAGTGGTCCATGGTAAGTCTCACTCTGGAAGTCTGAGGTTAGATTATCTTCCACCAACTATGTTTCTAACACAAATGTTTTTTTTTTTTTTTTTTTTTTTTTTCGTCGGAGGGGGAAATCCTCATTGGATGCCGTTGAGCACAGACTCTTCGGTTATGTCAGACTCCTACTGACTAAAACCCCCTCCCTTATGTCATCCTGAGAGTCCAAGGCAGGATTATCTCTCGCCGCATGCGATGTATAAACACAATCGGCTGAGTGAGCAATATAAGTATAAACTGAGAGTCCAAGGCGGGATTATCTCTCGCTGTATATGATTAACTCACTCTGGAAGCCTGAGGTAAGATTATCTCCCACCAACTGTGTTCATAAAACATACGGTTGGATGAATTGTGTAAGTGTCATTCTGAGAGCCCATGGTAAGATTATCTCTCGATGCTCAAACACATACGGTTGGATGAACCATGGTAAGTATCATCCTGAGAGTCCGAGGTAGGATTATCTCTCGTCGTATGTGATGAACTCACTCTAGGAGCCTGAGGTAAGATTATCTCCCACCAACTGTGTTCATAACACACAGGGTTTGATGAATTGTGGCAAGTGTGATTCTGAGAGTCCAAGGTAGGATTATCTCTCATTGCCTAAACACATACGGTTGGATGAACCATGGTAAGTTCATTCTGAGAGTCCAAGGTAGGATTACCTCTCGCCGAATGTGACGGTTTACCAATTGTTCCACGGTTTTATAGCACATATTTTTATGTGTCAGCAAATAATATTCCAATCTAAAAGGTATTAAGTACTGATATTTTAACAAAACAAACGAAGTCTCGAGTTACGGCTTCATCGACATTAAAAGCTAAGGGTTTGTACATACGTTTTAACTCTACGATTAAAGTTTTCAATATATACATGAACTATCCAATGCTATTTTAATTTAAAACATTTAGTTAAAACGCGCAGCTAAAACTCTAGGTGAATATATAGATAGTTGAAAATGAATAGGCTGTAACGACATCATTTATGGGTACAGGAACGTTAAATCTTTGATCTAGCTACTCCCAGAAGATGGTCTACTCATTAGTAAAATAAGTACTTACAAATCCAAAAAATACAACGTGAAAAAAAGCCTATACATTCACATTCAATATGAATAAACGAAAACTTTCAAACTAAAATTAAATCGTAGAGTTAAAACGTATGTACAACACCCTTAGCCTTCAATGTTGTCGAAGCTGTAACTCAAAACCTTTTATCAACCGTGTGAAGAAATAAACTGGCCAAGTGCAAGTTGGACTAACACTTTACCATGGTTCCGTACCATCGAGCAAAAATACTGAATGAAAAATCGAGTTTTTTGTATACGCTCCCTAACTTAAACTTACTAGTTACTTAACTGAAAATATGATCAGTGATTCTGAATTAGTGATCAGCATTTTTAATTAAACAAGTAAGCAGTAACACACTTAATTTGTTTATATTGTTTATGTGAAATAAGTCTAAATTATAGTAAGTAATTTGTATTAAACATGAAAATATAGTACAGACCTATTGTTTTATTTATTATAGTTACATAAGCAAATAAACACTTTTTTCCTACAAAACATTCTATAACTTTTAATGTTTTAAAAATTTGGCAGACCTACATTTTAACACTTGAGCTATTAAATCTTTACCATAGACTAGATATATACTTCAAGTACTGGACAATCAAAGGTATTTTTGTACCAAAACCACAGAATAAGTAAAAAAGGTGATTTTTGTCTGTGTCGCGGACTGGTTGTATTCGACAGTGGTGCTTCAAGACGTTTTTTCCTACAAACCATTGTATATTATAATAACTAAAACAAAATCACAATAAAATATATAATACTAAAAATATATTATTATAACTTTTAATGTTTAAAAAATGTAAAAGTATGTTTATATGTTATTTATCCTTTCACGTCAAAACAGCTCAACAGATTTATGTGAATTTTGTATAAAGTTGGTCAGAGGACTTCGAGAGTGACATAGGCTGCAGTTTATCCCAATAGCATGTTACAATAATATTTTCTTAAAATGTTATTTGTACTTTAATTTTTATTTATCGATATTTTATTGATAAATGTCATGGAACGCACAAGGTAACCGAATTATAAACCGGTTACATGAAGATTTGTACGCCAAGTCGATTGCAGTGTCTTGTCTTTTTCTATTGAACTAATAAGTAATATTTGATGAAAGAGTGCGTACTACATACAAAACGATCAATGTAATGGTCGTCCCCCAGGCTTGCTACTAGCTCCGAAGATTGCGTTGACTCAAATGACATGAGAGAACCCTATTATTTTATCCGTCTCAGTAGAATACCTATTTGTCAGCAAATAATATTCCAATCTAATAGGTATTAAGTACTGATATTTTAACAAAACAAACGAAGTCTCGAGTTACGGCTTCATCGACATTAAAAGCTAAGGGTTTGTACATACGTTTTAAATCTAAGATTAAACTGTCATGTAGAGATAAATCATGTTCTTATAGTTTATTCATTTTCAAATATCTATAAACTCAAGTTTTCAATATATACATGAACTATCGAATGCTATTTTAATTAAAAACATTTAGTTAAAACGCGCAGCTAAAACTCTAGGTGAATATATAGATAGTTGAAAATGAATAGGCTGTAAGGACATGATTTATGGGTACAGGAACGTTAAATCTTTGATCTAGCTACTCCCAGAAGATGGTCTACTCATTCGTAAAATAAGTACTTACAAATCCAAAAAATACAACGCAAAAAAAGCCTACATGTTCACATTCAATATGAATATACGAAAACTTTCAAACTAAAATTAAATCGTAGAGTTAAAACGTATGTACAACACCCTTAGCCTTTAATGTTGTCGAAGCTGTAACTCAAAACCTTTTATCAACCGTGTGAAGAAATAAACTGGCCAAATGCAAGTTGGACTAACACTTTACCATGGTTCCGTACCATCGAGCAAAAAAATACTGAAAAATCGAGTTTTTGTATACGCTTCCTAACTTAAACTTACTAGTTACTTAACTGAAAATATGATCAGTGATTCTGAATTAGTGATTAGCATTTTTAATTAATCAAGTAAGTAGTAGCACACTTAATTTGTTTACATTGTTTATGTGAAATACGTCTAAATTATAGTAAGTAATTTGTTTTAAACATGAAAATGTAGTACCTACTGTTTTATTTATTAAAGTTACATAAGCAAATAAACACTTTTTTCCTACAAAACGTTGTATAACTTTTAAACATTTACCAGACCTAAATTTTAACACTTGAGCTATTGAATCTTAACCATGGAGATAGTACACTTCAACTTCAATTCAATTTTTATATATCGGTATTTTATTGATAAATGAGATGGAACGCACAAGGTACCGAACTATAAACCGGTTATATGAAGATTTGTACGCCAAGTCGATCGCAGTGTAATCGCCTTTTTCTATTGAACTAATAAGTAATATTTGATGAAAGAGTGCGTACTACATAAAAACGATCAATTTAATGCTCGTCCCCCTGGCTTGCTACTAGCTCCGAGGATTGCGTTGATTCAAATGACATGAGAGAACCCTATTTTTATCAGTCTCAGTAGAATACCTATTTGTTAGCAAATAATATTCCAATCTAAAAAGTAGTAAGTACTCGTATTTTAACAGAATATTTCACCTTTGCAATAGGCTTGGGTATCTGACAGAGGAGTGGAACTATCGTATATCCTTCCATATAATAATAAATTTTGATCATAAAAGGATATTGATCCGCTTGGTATAACTGCTTCTGATATATCTGAAACTCACTCAAAAAGACACATTATATCCGTTAGTATATTCCATATCCAAAATTAAGCATAGTCGAGATTTAAAACCTATATTATTTAACATTATTAGGTCGTAACTTGCATTTTTTTTAATTTTTTTTTCTTACCTGTTGTTATTGATGATGTGATCCAAATAATTATATATCACGGTTGAAATTGAATAATAAAAAAATCTTCATTAAGATATACCGGATATATAAAGGTTTTGGTAAGAGGAAGGAACGATCTAAATCTATATATCCGCTTAGAGATACATAATTGAAGATATAGGTCAGTTTATTTCCCTACACTGTTGATAAAAGGTGACTGGGTATCGACTTACGGCTACGTCGACATTCTATAATTAAGGCTTGATTTATGCTGTAGAGACAAATATTACATTTTAACCGACTTCAATATATGGAGATACGTTCTCGATTTGATTTTATGATTTTTTGTTTGTTGCCTCATAACTCCAGGTATGTTTCCAGATATGTTCCAGAGACAAAGATTACTTTTTTAACCAACTTCAATAAACAGAGATACGTACTCCATATGTATGTACGATTAACTCATACCTAACTGTTGTTTATGAACCAAATACTTCCTGTGTGCATTATTAGGCCTGCTTACATCATTACCTAACCACATATAAGTGTTTGCAATTAACAAACGCTGTTTCATAAAATCTTCGACCACGAAACGAAACATCAGGTGAGATAGTGAATAATGAAGACTGTTTTCAAATGTTAGATTTGATGATTAATTGACTTTTTTACTTGTTGTATATTTGTATATTTTTTTTATTATTAGTGTGTGTAATATTTTATACATTCACTTTTAATTCTATCGTAGTCGGGTAACAGAAAAGGTTTTTCTCATGTTATTTGAGTGCGACCAGTAGGTAGCTTTATGCTATAGATTAAGTTCAAATTTGTTTATTTTAATAAAATACGAATACTTATTGCAATTAAAACTCCATGTGTGTAGAGGCCTTCGGCAAAGATTACTATTTAACCGACTTCAATAAACAAGATACGTCGTACTCGATTTGTATGTATGATGTTTTTGATTGTAAACTCATATTTAACTGCTGTTTATGAACCGATTAGGTTTTTTTTTTGGTAAATTTATTTTTTATTACTCCCTAAAATCCACTACAAATAAATAAATTTGAAAGCGCATAATAATAATACAATAATTTTAATCTGTCGGCACTATTACAAGTTAGGGTCTTATAAATTTATAAGACTGAACTGACTGAAGAAGAATTAAAAAAATATTCAATGATAACATACTTATTGTAATAGTTACGTCGTTTCTCAAAGAGGGCACAAATCTTTAGCTAATTAATTAATAATATAATTATAAATTAATAATAGCTAATTTTTCATGTAACTGGGATTTGCAATGGTTTAAAATCTGCTCACAGACAGTTAATCATGAATATATTTAAGAAATTTATTATATAATCGTATACATTAACATCGTTGTTTTGAATTATTTCATTTATTAACACTTCCTAAAATCTTACCAACAAATCTAGCATAAAACTAATAAAAGTACCATAATTTAAATAATCCAATACATCCTTTTATACTAGTCCCACCATCTAACGGGAACACTAATAAACTCACCAATAACTAAATACTATAAATATATCTAAATAATTGCTCTCCAATAGGTAACTCAATAAATAAATTCAATCTAAATAACTCGATCAATGGATCCAATAAACTCCTCGTATATAATAATCAATATCGAACGGCTTCCTTATTTAAATTTCACGCTATCTGTCGAAATCATTACAAAGTTTTGGTCTAATCAAAAATTGATAAAATCTTACGGTAAATACTCAATGATAACCTACTTATCGTAGTAGTTACGTAGTTTCTCCATAGAGGACGCTAATGAATTAAAAATATACAGTGGTCGTCTCGCGACATTGCATACATTATTAAATAACCCATAATTATGAACGTACTTTGTACCAACTAACCCTGCAAAAAAAGTTTCTATGAAATGTATAAGCAATACTTTCCGTTAAGTTAGGTTGGCTATAAAGTACGTTCATAAATCGGGTATCAACAATGTAGAGAAGTGCCTACTCTTATAACGTAGTAGGGCTATTCAGTATCAGATCAGTACTCTGTGCACTGTGCAGTGGTCAATGGCACGCCTTGACATCCATTTTGTTTTTTTGTTCAAAGTTTTGAGGGACACTGAAACTGTGAGTTATCATATTTAACTTGTTATGCACGAAGTGTCCAAATTATATCGATGTTATATTCTAGCTTAAGCTTAAAGCTAGATCTCTGTCTAACGCCGAGATACAGGTATAATTTCATTGAAATCAATCCACCTTTCCATGCGAATCCGTCTAACAAGATGGGCGCATAAATTGTACATTTCATCCAAAATCTTGTTGTGTAGTGTTATATTTCTTACCTAAAAACCTTCCTTTAGACCTAACGGTCATGTACGTGGCATATTTATTAACATATAATAATACCATATATATTATAAACTTAAAAGCAGTGAGATAGCGACTATAAATTCCACTTTTCTACTCTCAAATCTTTCCCTAATATTATTAGTAAGGGTCAGGAAAGGCTTCTCTTAAAATGCTCAAACTTGTCCCCCGCGAACATACCCTTTAAATAATCTAATGATTACCATACATTGTAACATGTTGTGGTGTTTACCAGGTGGAATGAGGGGGCAGAGTAGCCCTAAGGCTGCACCAGGCCGGGTGTAAGACCCAGGCATCTAAGGTCTTAAGAACATGCATGCTGCAAACTCCGCCTAAAACGCCTCACTCACAGGCTTTCTTCCCCTATTTATTCTCCTAAGTATTCTAGTATCAGGTAATACTTCTATCTCATATAATAAACCTTGCCCCATAAACGGCAACGGTGTGCTTCTTTCTACCATATCATCGTGAACAGCGAAGAAGATGTTCCTCGCTTACTACAATTTAAATTTCAATTCTACATCCTTGCTTAAATATGCTAAACTGAAACATCTCTAATTACTAATATTACCTAGATACATAATCATGTAATGTAGAAGAATGGTACGGTAGTCATTTTTTTATCATATGGTTCTGCGTTCGTTACCCCACTAGAATTCCATTAGAATAAAACATTAAGCAGCTTTACATGCAAACGCAAACCTATTCTAGACGTCAAATAAAGTAATTTATCATGGCTGAAGTAAGCCTACTATAGTGTGCAAGAATATTAATTGACAAATTTAAAATTTTAACTATTATAACTAATATAAATTATAACATTAACTATTACCTTTCAAATAATTTAATTTTAAAATTAATGTCAAGTTGTATATGGCTGAGTACAGAGGGCTTTGTTAATCATTATAAAACGAACATTTTTTGTTGGTATATTCTTAATAAATAAATTAATTGATTGATTGTTTTTCATTATAAAACCCCACAACAGGCACTCACATTATTAAAGTTTATTTTGATATACTCTTTGGTTGATCAACATTAATAATCTAATTAGGTAGGGTAAACCTACATTTACGGAATATTAAACTAAATCAAAGTCCGAGACGCCTTAGAAATAAAATATAAACGTTAGATTGAAACCTATAGTTTGGTTCGTTAACTTCATAGCAGCGAAGTATCATATCCTTAAGTGTATGTTTGTATACTGGAAAAGACCATTCAATTAATTCGAAAGTAATACTGAACTTTGGTGCAGTTTATTAGTTCGTGAGTGTATATTCTGTCAGATGATATTAAAGGGCAACATGCATTTACCAAAAATACTACGCCGCCACGACTTGGTAGTGAGCGACGCGCCTTATATTTTCTCTATTTTAACTCTATTTTAGCTCAATTTAAACGAACATTCTGATCAGCTACATTTCATTATTTAGCATTACAATACATCCTGTATACTACTATTAAAGCACCTAATCATGCAACAGCATGATTATTTTGAAAAAAATTAACATCATCGGTTCTGGCAACGGATTTGGTAAATAGGTAGGGGGCCCGGTTGTCCGGATTGCCTTTAATGTTTTACGTAAAATTAAAAGTCAGTGCATAAAATATTGCAATCATATTTTATGTGTTTAGATAATAAGACGGTATCTAATTATTTGAACTGTACAATACACCACACGGAAAGTATTACTATTTACATTTTTACATAATTTAAGATCGTTCACAAAACAAAAAGCCGACTTCACATGCTGCGCAAGTCATTTTCAGTACTAAATTTGAGGTCTTTATCTCCATATCTCTGGAGATACTTATCAGATCTTGATAAAATTAAAATGGAACTACACTGTAAACATATTCTATTTATAAAAAATAAAAACATTCTCCAAATCCACACACAGTTAATTAGTGATGAAGTTCTGAGGTAACAAAAAAATACAATTATACAGACGAATTGAGTACATCCTCCTTTATGTGAAGTCGGTAAAAAGAAAAAAACAAATCAGTTCATAAATGATTGATATAACAAACAAAAAAGTAATTCGTACAAACGCTATCTGTTAAGTCTGTTTAAAAATAATTTGTCGTAAGGCCGCTACACACCTTGAGTTTTAACTGCTCGTTTTCACTAAATAGTTTTGACTATACATATGAATGATAGTTTAACTGAATGGTTATAATTATAATTTAAAATCGTTAATAAACTAAAAGAACTAACTTCAAATGTCACGCTAGTCATGTGCCAAGTTTGATGTGTTTGTCTCCCGATATCTCTTGAGATGACTATTCATCAGATCTCGATGAAATTTAAATGAAATTACTTGGAAAGTGTGTCCTTTCAAACAATATAAAAAATATTCTAAATCGGTACGGCCATCTTTGAGTAATCGAGAAGCATACATAAAAAAAGATTCCGACGAATTCAGAACCTACTCCTTGGTTAGGTGTCGGTTAAAATAGCATTCAATTAACTGTACAGTGCAAACTTAATGGTATAAACATTTACAGGTTATAGGGACATGATTTATCTGTACCTACAGAACAATTCAATCGCAGAGTTAAAAACGAACGTGTATGCGAACCCTTAAAAGAAATGCTTACGATGTACATGTAACTCAATCCATCCTTCGTACGTTTGTACCTACTATCGAGCGTGTGAACAAGACCATTCATTCTATACTAATTAACTATTTGGAATTAACAAGTAAGTACCTAGCTTTTATTGTATAATACTTTGCAACGTAAACTTTTTTGATTGATTCGAAAATAAAATTACAAACAAAGTTTCTGTCGTATTATATAATAAAGATTTTCTCAATAACTAGAAATCGAAAAAATAAAATAGGTCTTCATACGACAAAAAGCCCTACTAACCGACTTAAAAAAAGGAGGATGTTCTATGTTTCACTGTGAAATATTTATTATTTTTGTTCTCTGTCAATTGTGGTCCGATTTTTTAAATTATATATTTATGTCAAAGATTATACTTTTGTAGTGGTTCCCATTGTAAATTTATCAAGATCTAATGAGTATCTCCAGAGATATGGAGATAATAACTGCAAACTTGCTACTCAAATTAATTACAGTGGCATTTGAAGTCGGTTTTTTAAACGATCCTAATTATTTTGAACATGTTATGTAAATGTTAGGTAAAGAAAATAATAGTAAAAAATTACATAAAAATGATTATTTTTCGATTGCTATTTATATTAACTACACACTGATTTAATGTTTAGTTATTTCCAAGTTTAATTTGATTTATTCTGAGTAATATGGAGATAATAACCGCAAACTTGCTACTCAAATTTATTATAGTGACAGTTGAAGTCGGTTTTTTAAACGATCCTAATTATTTTGAACATGTTATGTAAATGTTAGGTAAAGAAAATAATATTAAAAAATTACATAAAAATGATTATTTTTCGATTGCTATTTATATTAACTACACACTGATTTAATGTTTAGTTATTTCCAAGTTTAATTTGATTTATTCTGAGTAAAGATTTTTAAAAATAAAATTGTGTATTCTTAGTTTTAAACTAATGTGTACCAATTTCTATTTTACAGGAGCGACAAGCAGCAGGAACAATGAGATCTTCATGAATTTAATAAATTAAAATCCTTTAGATGAAAATGGTGAGTGACTACGCTTGAATTTTAATTTACGTATATACACACATTTCTTTAAAGCACAGAAAATATAAAAGTTGGTGCTTTAGGGGTAGCAGATTTTAATTTTGTAATATTTTTTATATTGTTTCAGATTTCCAGTATGAACACCTACGCTCTGGAATTATACAAATGTATCTTGTTTGATCTAATAAATATTTCGTCATACAAAATTAGTTTGTAAGATTTAAGTAAGTAAATTGTCAGTTACTACTAGTGAAAAACACCAGACGATATACCTGATGAGCGGAACAGTTGGGTTTTTTGGTTACCAAAAAAGCAAATTAGTAATTGCGTTCGCTCGTTTCTGTTTCTGTTTCTATTTCTGTATCTGTTTCTGTTTTTTGCTTGTTCTTACCGGAGGCTTTGAGAGTTCTAAAACACGTTGATCAAAATTATTACACCGGAGGCTTTGAGAGTTCTAAAACATGTTGATCAAATTATATACCCAACTGCGTTCGCTCGTTTCTGTTATTTTAACACCAATTCAGTTTTTTCTCCGTTCTTTTCTATCTATAACAGACCAATTTAAATATATTGAGGGTTCCACAACACATCAGTTGATCAAACGATATACCTTATGAGCGGAACGGTTGAGTTTTTTTGGTTACCAAATAAGCAAACTAGTAATTGCGTTCGCTCGTTTCTGTTTCTGTTTTTATTTCTGTATCTGTTTCTGTTTTTTGCCTGATCTTACCGGAGGCTTTGAGAATTCTAAAACATGTTTATTAAAATTATTACACCGGAGGCTTCGAGAGTTCTAAAACATGTTGATCAAAATTATATACTCAACTGCGTTTGCTCGTTTCTGTTATTTTATTTCTATTTCTGTATCTGTTTTTTGCCTGTTCTTACCAGGGTCGTTGAGAGTTCTAAAACACAAATGGCGAGAGATAATCAATTTGTGGTTATTGGGTGTTCTACTCCACCCACCACCCTGTGGGTGGAGTAGAACACCCAATAACCACCTACTACCTGCCTTGCCTGATCTTACCGGAGGCTTTGAGAATTCTAAAACATGTTTATTAAAATTATTACACCGGAGGCTTCGAGAGTTCTAAAACATGTTGATCAAAATTATATACTCAACTGCGTTTGCTCGTTTCTGTTATTTTATTTCTATTTCTGTATCTGTTTTTTGCCTGTTCTTACCAGGGTCGTTGAGAGTTCTAAAACACAAATGGCGAGAGATAATCAATTTGTGGTTATTGGGTGTTCTACTCCACCCACCACCCTGTGGGTGGAGTAGAACACCCAATAACCACCTACTTACAAGTACCTTATTTAACTTATAGTTACAATACTTATTCCTGATAGTTCGTTAGATAGTTATCTGATAGATGACGCCATATAAAAGCTGTCAGATTTCTTCATATTAGCGCTATCAGGAACCGGTGAAACTGGCCCTTAATAACGCTGGAGTTATTTCTGCGAATTTCTATTAAGATTTATACCTACATAATTATTTTCTAACGAGTCCAAGCTCAGAGTATAATGTATGAGTTCGCGCACTTTTCTTACACTATGACAAAATAACATAACACAACCTACACACAATTGTTATAACGACTCGCCGTGGGAGGCCGCTGTGGTAGCCTTGATCACTACCTCGCTCTGATAGCTGGCTCTATTCTCAAGCTGAAGCACTCTCCTATTATTCTCTATCTTCATTAATATCTTTTTGTTTCATATTGTTACTTCTGTCGTCGGATCTATGGCAGGTGACAGAAAGGTGTGTTCACACAGCGAATCTACAAACATACTATGCGTTTCTTTAAGTTGTGTTACATGTATGATTGGTTTTAACCCACCACACATCACTAGACTATCGATACCCATTATCGACAATTATTACTTCCTTAGATGTATACGTGTTAATTTCACCCTCCCTCACCTCCAGGCCTCCAGCCTTCCCCCGAAGAGTGCGATAGGGACTAGGAACTGCAGCTCAGACCCATTTTGCCTGTTTGCCTTTTAGGCGCTTCAGCAGATTCCTAGTGCCTAAGTCTACTAAAGATCTACTAATTACTTTATTTATCTCTTCTTGCATTTAATGTATAATATTTGTCTTCGACTTCACAAGGAGAAGGTTCTCAATTCAACTGTTTTTTTTAATGTTAATTACCTCAGAACTCCGTCAAATCTGGACCGATTAAAAAAAAACTTTTTTTGTTCGAGAGATTATATCTTCCGTTTGGTTCCATTCAAATTTTATTGAGATATGACAATCATCTCCGGAGATATGGAGATAAACAATATAAGATTTGTTTACTTAGATGACATGATTATAACTAGGCAGTACTTTGACTATCGCGGCATGTGAAGTCGGTTTTTTCGTTTTGTATGATCATAATTTATTTTTTATAACTTTGAATTAACCAATGTATGGTGGTGGTTTTTACCTTATCAACGCGCACAAATATATGAGTTCTGTAACTCAGGATGAACAAATATTTTACATTTGTAATCATACTAGCTGTGCTCCCCGCAGCTTCGCTCGCGTTTAAAAATATCCATTAGCCTATTTCATAGTACTGGCTATCTCTGTGCAAAATTTCAGCAAAATCGGTACAGTCGTTTGACTGTGAAGAAGGCGCAGACAAACTGACTTTCGCATTTATAATATATAGTGTATAATAAGTTGCCTGATGTATTTAAGGATATAAGTGTTTCTAAATTCAAAACAAAATTATTGCTAATCGAAAAATGTTATTATTCTATTAAAGAATTTCTTGATGACAATATTAATCGATATTTTGTACAATAATAATAATTTTCATTTTTTTTTATTGACATTTAACTTTGTATTTTGACATTTAATTTAACAATATTTTTTATAAATTGACATGGTATCACTAGGTTAACGTTTATCTGACATACAATGTCTCTCTTGACAATGACATTTGAGCGATATTCCATTCTTTTGACCTTATTAATATGTATCACACTTCACAAAGTACTTTTCTGTTATATTATCAATTTTTAGAAAATGTATTTAAATAATTAATAAATCTAACTAAACAATCATGAATAATACTAATATTGTATCGATTTATATGTATACGCCGGTGACGGCAGAATATGCAGGTTCAAAATGTATTATAGATCTTAAGTATTACCATATTCTGATAAATTGAATAAATAAATATAATATTGGGTTAAGATAGACGGTGAAATTGGCCATTAAGTATTTTTACGTCAAACGTCAAATATCATAACCAGCAATTATAATACTTACATTCAAAATTTAAAATCACGACTAATGTACAGTCTGTTCATTAAGGCCATTTCAATGAGCTCAAAGTCGACATCTCTGCTGTAATCGTTCGTGTAATGTCGTTGAGGAGTTGAATATTCTGCAGACACTTGGAGATTTTCCAGCATTAAAGAACATGGTATAGCATTGACCTGATGCTATCGCTGAAGTAAGAGGATACCAAATTTTGAATTGATCAGACTTATGAAAGTGTATTTCATAGCTTTATCAACTAGAATAAAGATCTTAGCCTTAAACGGCCGACTTCACAAAAAAGGAGGAGGTTCTCAATTCGTCAGAATCTTTTTAGGGTTCTGAACCCAAAGGGTACCAACGGAACCAACCCTATTACTGAGACTCCGCTGTCCGTCTGTCTGACTGTCTGTCTGTATATATGTCTGTCTGTCTGTCTGTCTGTGTGTCTGTCTGTCTGTCTGTCTGTCTGTCTGTCTGTCTGTCTGTCTGTCCGTCTGTCACCAGGCTGTATCTCATGAACTGTGATAGTTAGACGGTTGAAATGTTCACAGATTATGTATTTCTGTTGCCGCTATAACAACAAATACTAAGAACAGAACAAAGTTAAAAATTAAAGGGTTTAAAACAAAAAACGTGTTTTTTACGATAGCGCCATCTACGAATCTTCATTGATGGCGCTATCATGTTTACCTTAATCTATGAAACGGCTCCAAAGATTAAATAAAATGTAGTATACAGGTGTTTTCGGGGGTGATAAATCGATCTAGCTAGGATTCATTTTCAGAAATTTTGTTTTATTCGTGTTTTCAATAATCAACTTTATCGAAAATCAACTTAAAATAATATGACTCTTCCCGACATCTATTGGCGAGTAGAAGTAGCTTTAGTGTTATTGTGCAGTTAAAGCAGTTAGTTGCTCTCAATTAAAATAAATAGTATTATTATTCGCCAATATATGTCGGGAAGAGTCATATTTGTCTATTTAAGTGGCAATAAATATGGAGCATAGCTGTAGGGTGTTCAATATGCAATTAACTACAAATAACTTACCTGTGTAATAGCTTTTGAAATTATTTCACCTCGACGCAACTAGATGGCAGCACAGGAAAAATTAGCACGCGCAAGCGTTTCATTTGTTAAATTTGTGGGCCTCGGTCGATTTGTTTATTTTAGTTTTAATTATAGTAGTGTACAGTCAGTATTGATTATTATATCTTCTATCTTAGTACTTACAGAGTTCCATTTAGCTAGAATCAGTGGAAAGTTAGTCACGTAGTATTTATATTCTTTGAGTTAGTCGTACGATTGCGAACACTTGGTCTTCCAGATATTTAATAATATTAATTACCTTTGTGTTAACGTTTACTTAGTAGGTGTTAGAAGTTCGTTAGATATTCGTTGATGGCGTTCGGAACCCTCCGTGTGCGGGACAAAAGTCTGTCTCGCACTTGGCCAGTTTTATTTTTATATGTTGAAAATAAAGCATTATGCTGGAACTCAGCGAAGCGTATGATTCTTTTCGGAGAATAGTTTCGAGCCACTCGAAACTTTTCTCCTTATAATTTCTATGAATGGCTATAAAGGTTTAAATCCAACAATATTTTATTGAGTTGATCGTTTTTGTATTTTAATTGCTTTTTTATGAGCATACAATTGACTTTTATCTCACCTGATAGTATGCTGCTAGACTGGATTATGGAACGTATTACGTAGTACAAATCATTATTCTGTTATTATAGTGTTGAAATTAACTGGACAAGTGCAAGTCGGACTCGCACTCAAAGGGTTCCAAAACACAGTAGAGTATTTAATAACTATAATTTTTCGCCACCAAAAATTAACTTTGTTTTTCATAGTGTTTGTATGAAAAACAAAGTTATATATGCGGTCGCTATATCTCAAAAACTGTTTAATGTATCTCGTACAAACCAATTTTCTTATGTTCCAAAACAAAATATATTTATTTAGTTTCAGTTCCATGTATAGGGCGGGCCGCCCCCTTAATGTTTTATTTTTTTTATTATTGTATAATAATCGTAAAGATGTTCACAGAATACACCTACCTAACAAGTTTCAACTGTGTAGTCCTAATATTTTCGGAATAAAGCGACTATGACATACAGACGGACAGACAGATAGACAGTCAAACATGACGAATCTCTAAGGGTTCCGTTATATGACATTCAGCTACGGAACCCTAAAAACGTAGAGTTTTGAGCAAGCTGGCGGCCTAACTGATGGTAAGTTATCATTGCCTCTGTTCCGTACCGAAACAAGATTTTGTTATCTATGCAAAATAAATAGTGAATCGCTGTAGGCTAAATAGATAGGTAATTAGAACGTGTGCAATATGCGAGATGAGACGGAACCTATTGTTAGAGTGGGACAGAGATAAGGCCTACAGGGACTAGTGGTCTACGAATATCGGAGGAGAGAGGTCGCGTCGGTGGACCCTCGCCCCGCGAAACAAAAGCAGCGCGCGCGCTGCCGCGAAGCTGGAGGAAGTGGCTTCCAACGACGACGCGCCCCCCAAGAGAAAGAAGCGGTGCCCAAAGGAGGAGTCCCAAGTAGGTGGAAACATCCTCCACTAAACATATTTTGATCCGTTCGAGCCGGGTCGTCGTTTCTTAGTTGCTGAGCACCGTTCTAAAAATCGCGTTTAATCTTGCATATTTTTGAGTGTAATTCGTTCAATTGGGTTTATTTTTTGTGTTTGTACAAATAGTGTTGTGTATTTGTGCATATTTTGTTGTAGCGTCTTGTATCTTTGCCCATTCTTGCATTGCGATATTACGTATCCATCAAAATGGCGGAACAAGATATTTTCGAGCGAGAAATCATCTTTGACGAATTAAAACGTACATTAGATATTTACAAAACCGATGAGAATCAATTTAGAGCACGAGCGAAAGATATTCAGGCCACTCAAAGAAAGTTTCTAAAATTGCAAACTAAAATTGAAAAGTCATTATTAAATTTAAAAACATTTGATCGAGAGGAACAATTACGCATTCGAAACGAGTTTAGTGATATCTATTACGCTATTCTAAGTAATCTCGACGAAATTAAAAATGTGGACGAGGAGTGTCGGCGCATGAGTCGAGCCGCTTTATATCCTAGACAGCCTAGTCACGCTAGCTGTGATATAAAGAAATTGCCCACACTACCACTTCCATCGTTTTCTGGGGATTCCACCGACTGGACTCCGTATTACGACTTGTTTAGATCTATGGTTCACAGCAATGACGCTTACACTGACGCTGAGAAATTTAGGTACCTACTGCTTACATTAAAGGATGAGCCTTTCAATTTAATAAAGTCGTTACCTATAATTAATGAGAACTATCAAATCGCGTTAGATATTTTAGTATCACGATATGAGAACAAACGAGCGATCGCCACCAAACATATTGATCGTATTATTGGAATTGAGTCTTGTTCTGATAAGAATAGCCGTAGTTTGCGTAATCTGTTAAATACTTACCAAGAAAATATAAAAGCGCTCGAAGCGATGCGCTTTCCTACGAGAGAGTGGAGTTTTTTGTTGTTACATATTTTACTACGTAAAATACCTAATTCTATTCGCCAACGATTCGAATTATCTTTGCCTAACGTATCTGACATTCCTAATGTCGACACATTAATCGAGTTTTTAAACCGAGAATTAATAGCCAGTGAACTATTACTGAGTAACGAGAATCATCAAAATCGTAATCGTAATGAGAGCGGATGCTCAAATCGCGTTTTAAATACAAGTAGATATGAAGTCAAGCGATCTCTCGCGGTAAACACGGCTAATCCAGCGAGTTCGAACTCGAGTGCGAACGAGTCTAGTACGTCTAGTTATGAGAATAAAAACAATCAATGCGTGTGTTGTGGAGATGAACATTCCGTGATAAAATGTTCGTTATTCTTAAGTCGATCGCCTTTCGAGAGATATACATTATTAAAAGGCAAAGACGCGTGTTTTAATTGTTTAGGCAGAGGTCATAACGTTTCAAATTGCAAGTCGAAAGGTGTGTGTCGTTCATGTCAAAAGAAACATCACACTCTTATACATTTTCCTAGAGATAACGTTGTTATCAGTCAGTCAAATGACAAACCTGATCCGAGTACCCAGCACGTCATGACATCCGCGCGTCATGCGTTATCCTCCGATTGCACGGCATCCAATGCGCGCTCTGTTCGAGCTAGTACGGTGTTGCTTTCTACAGCACTCATCGATGTATATGTAGGTGAACTGAAGCGATCTACGGTGCGGTGCGTTGTGGATACTGGTAGCCAGGCCTCATTTATGACTGACGCGTGTGCGCAAAGACTTGGTCTAAAGAGACGCTTTGCCGACGTACCTATTTTCGGGATTGGTGATAAGAAACCGGTACATCCTAAGGGCATTATTTCGTGTAGTATTTCACCAAAAAATGCATCGGACCCGAATATACAGATTAACTGTTTAATTTTGCCGAAACTTATACCTCTAATGCCGAGTGTTTTATTACCTCATACGGAATGGTCACATATAAAAAATCTAAAGTTGGCGGATCCTTCCTTTCACACTCCGCAGCCTGTGGAGATGTTATTAGGTGCAGATGTTTTATCTCACATTTTATTAAATGATGTAATTACCGGTCCCCCCGGTACGCCTATAGCTATGAATAGCGTTTTTGGCTATTTATTGTTGGGAAAGCTAGCGTTCGATTCTTCGACTCCGTCCTCAGTTCAAGCTTGTTTTAGCTCATTATTCAATGACGGCGACTTGAAAAAATTCTGGGAACTGGAGTCAGTACCTGAAGTGCAGGTACTAACCCCCGAGGAACGTCTATGCGAATCTATTTTCGAGAGTTCACATTGTCGTGACGTCACCGGGCGTTATTCAGTAGCCTTACCCCGTAAGCCTGAAGCTCAACCCTTAGGTGACTCAAAGGAGATTGCAAACGCTCGGTTGCTCAAATTGGAGCAACGTTTGGAGCGAAATCCGAGCCTCAAGGACGAATATCATTCGTGTCTTCAAGAGTATGTGGAGTTGAATCACATGGAGCCGGTTTACGACCGCTCTGACCCTCCCGAGTTAGGTAGTCTTGAGTACTACATTCCGCACCACGCTGTGGTCAAAGAGGCGTCCGAGACGACAAAAATTCGTGTCGTCTTCGACGCAAATTCACCGAGTTCAAACGGTACCAGTCTGAACGACATTCTTCTGACTGGACCTAAGCTTCATCAGGATATTGTTGACATCCTATTGAAATTTCGAGTTCATCGTGTCGCGCTTACTGCCGACATAAAACAAATGTATAGAAACATTCTAGTGCACGAGGCTGATAGGGACTTACAACGTATTCTATGGCGCGCTTCGCGCGACGATCCTATTGTTGAGTATCGCCTACGAACGGTGACCTTCGGTGTTAATTGTTCACCTTATTTAGCCCTTTGTGTCATTAAGCAATTGGCTTATGACGAACAATCCACTTTTCCGCTTGCGTCCACAGTGTTGTTGGACCAAGTATTTGTCGACGATGTTGTTTCCGGTGCTGACGATGAGTTTCAAGCCTTAGCGCTTCAAAAGGAGTTGATCGGTATTTGTAAGTCGGCCGGGTTTGAGCTTCGTAAGTGGCACAGTAACTCGCCCGCGATACTCGCTGCGATTAAGGCGCCACTTATTCAGGGTGAGCGGCAGGAAGTGTCCTTCGCGCCCATGGAGAACGACAACCAAACGAAGGTCCTGGGGCTTCGGTGGAATCCTCAGACTGACCAGTTCTCGTTTAGTGTCCAATGTTCGGCCGATGGTGACATCACCAAGCGAACCATTCTGTCACAAATCGCCAAGATTTATGATCCAATGGGTTGGTTATCTCCCATTACGATGGTCGCCAAGCATCTAATGCAAATGTTGTGGCGCGCGCGCATTGAGTGGGACCAACGCCCGCCACTCGAGATCGTAAACGCTTGGACGGCATTCAACCAAGAGTTGCCACTCTTGTCTCGAATTGTAATACCTCGATTTCTTTTTCCGTGTTCAGGTAACGTGTCCATTCACGGATTTAGTGACGCGAGTGAACGCGGTATATCGGGAGCCGTCTATGTTAGGTTGATAGATGAGGATAAAAACATTCAGACGTTTTTATTGTTAGCGAAAACACGAGTCGCACCGATATCACCGTGCTTAACTATCCCTCGCTTGGAGTTGATGGCAGCCGTGATGTTGTCTAAATTAATTGAGAAGGTGTTACAAACCTATAAAAATCGTATCAATATTGAAGAAGTAGTCGCGTGGTCGGACTCGTCTATAGTGTTGGCGTGGCTTCGATCCCCTCCATACGAGTGGAAAACTTTTGTTTCCAATCGCGTGAGTGAGATTCTTTCCCGGATTCCAAATGTTATTTGGAGACATGTTCCATCGCCCAGTAATCCCGCAGATGCTCCCTCGAGGGGCATACTGCCATCCGCATTACTTCAAAATGAGTTGTGGTTTCATGGTCCACATTGGCTTCGTGAGGAACCCAATGCTTGGCCTTTGCATAACACCATCCCGAGTACTAACGAGGAAAAACGTAACACGTTATCAGTTACGACCGCACCGGCTACACAGCCGGATGAAATTGAGATAATAAACCGTTTTTCAACCTTGAATAAACTAGTGCGAGTCACATCTTTGATATTTAGATTTTACAATAAATTAAAATCGCGAGTAAACAAACAAAATGATATTTCATATCCGAGTCATATTACAGTCCACGAATTTAACGTTTCGCTTAAACGTCTTATTTATCTAGTACAAAATCAAGTGTTCCATGAAGACATCAAAAACATTTCGAAGGGAAAACCGCCCTCTAACAATTTGATACGTCTTAATCCCTTTGTTGACGAGTTAAAGTTCTTACGTGTAGGGGGACGTTTACATAAATCATTGTTGCCATACGAGTCAAAACATCAACTGATCCTACCTAAGAAACATACATTGACTAATTTAATTATCGATGATGCCCACCTTGCGAATCTTCATGCGGGCACCCAATCGGTTTTATATTCGTTATTGCAAAAATATTGGATCTTATCGAGTCGTGACGTCATACGTCAACAAATACATCGTTGTGTGCGTTGCTTCCGCGCGCGCCCCGTACGAACTCAACCTGCTATGGCGCCGCTCCCGGCCTCTCGCCTACGTCCGGAACCTCCATTCGTGAGAACTTCGATAGATTTTGCCGGTCCATTGTATACAAAACCTAACAAAGTACGGAATGCAAAGATAACTAAGTGTTATGTTGCCGTCTTTGTTTGCATGAGTGTCAAGGCGGTTCATTTAGAGCTTGTATCGGAGTTGTCTACCGATGCATTTCTAGCTGCGCTGCGTCGATTTGTATCGCGCAGGGGCTTAATTAAAGAGATCTTTTCCGACTGTGGTCGGAACTTTGTCGGTTGTGACAATTATTTGAAGGAATTATATACCTTTTTGAGAACGGACTCTGTTCAATGCGTTTTGAATTCTAAAACCTTGAATCAGGGTATAACTTGGCATTTTCAACCCCCGTTTGCTCCGCACTTCGGTGGCTTATTCGAAGCGGCTGTGCGTAGCTTTAAACATTGTTTCCGTCGCGTCGTAGGTACTCAAACGTTGAGTTATGAGGAGATGCATACGTTGTTGTGTCAAATCGAGGCTATATTAAATTCGCGACCCTTGTGCGTGTTGAGCTCGGACGCGGACGATCCCTTGCCGTTAACTCCCGCGCATTTCCTAGTTGGTGGACCTTTAACGGCAATACCGGACGTATCCTTAATAAATGAAAATCCTGGGAGATTGGTTAGATGGCGCTGGACTCAACAATGCGTTCAACATTTTTGGAGGAGATGGAGTCATGAATATCTTCATGAAATACAACAACGTAGCAAATGGTACCTAGATCTCGGAACTCCGATCGGTGTGGGAGACATTGTATTAGTAAGAGATGACAACCTACCACCATTACAGTGGCAGCTTGCTCGTGTGCATACACTCCATCCAGGCACGGATGGTATCGTGAGAGTGGTGACCTTGCAAATTGGTAAAAATCAATTCAAACGAGCAGTCGTGAAACTGTGTAAACTGCCTATTGAATAGTTTCGAAAGCGTACTTGTTAGTTCCATAGTACATACTTAGTATAGAATTTTATTTTTATTTTTTTTTGGGTTGTTTAGAGTGAGAGTGGTTTCATACTAGTTAGAGAGTTAGCATCATTCCTTTTAAAGTTAAAAGAATCAATTCTTTTAAGGTGAGCGGCATGTTCCGTACCGAAACAAGATTTTGTTATCTATGCAAAATAAATAGTGAATCGCTGTAGGCTAAATAGATAGGTAATTAGAACGTGTGCAATATGCGAGATGAGACGGAACCTATTGTTAGAGTGGGACAGAGATAAGGCCTACAGGGACTAGTGGTCTACGAATATCGGAGGAGAGAGGTCGCGTCGGTGGACCCTCGCCCCGCGAAACAAAAGCAGCGCGCGCGCTGCCGCGAAGCTGGAGGAAGTGGCTTCCAACGACGACGCGCCCCCCAAGAGAAAGAAGCGGTGCCCAAAGGAGGAGTCCCAAGTAGGTGGAAACATCCTCCACTAAACAGCCTCCTAACGACATTTTTATAATACGAAATAAGCAAGCGTTTGACCACTATCTCTTCATGCGATCAAAGACGTAGCACGCTTGCCTAGAAGATACCTGTTCACTCGGGATTCGAATACCCTCAGACTATACAAACAGACTTCGGCAAAATACCAAGTTTTATTTACCGTCCTTACATTTAATGCTTGTAAAAGTTTCTCATAGTCTTCTATAAAGGGATAATTGAGAAGAAGGATGGTTTTGTTAACATTATTATAAATTGTATTAATTGCCGCAAGGGGAGCTTTAATCCCCACTTCCGCAAGGGATACCGCGTGAATAAATAAGATTTATAAACAGGGAAATTGTTCCGGAAAATAGGATGTGAAGTAAACAGTTATAATAATATCACGAAGATTAAACTATAACATGTAGGTATAATATTTGTTTTACAGTACCATATAATCTAATGTTTTAACCGACTTCAAAAAATAAATAGGTGGACCTGGACCGATTTGGAAAATTATTTTTTCTGTATATCAAGTTGAAGTCTATAAAATTCGTTACATTTTCTATCCAGAAGCGCAGATATATCATGATTAAAATAATGCGAAAATAATCGTTTTCAGTTTTACGGAAAATACAAATTCACCCAAGTGCTAATTCTTTAAAATACATAGCATTTATTATTTGAATTATTTACTTAGCATTTTATGCTTCAAGTTCAAACGACGGAGAGAAGATATTCTACATTCAAATGTGCACCGGAAGAACTACGAGGCGTAGCATCCGGCGTAGTCAGCTACGATATTTGTAGCAAGTACAGTCCGGCAAGTATAACTTGGCGTGCCTGTGCGCCACTGTGCTTTTACTTTGTACTTTGATAACAGTTTCTCTTGAACCACTTTTAATTACTTTTGGCATTATTGAACTATTTTAATGTAGCAGATTTATCAACAACTAGCTGTTACACGCGGCTTCGCCCGCGTTATTTGTGTCTTTATGACCATTGAGGTCTAGATCGATGATCTCTTAGGCCAAGTCATCATAGATGACCCTCAAAGTCGAAATCAATATCCTCTATTATTAAAGTCATTAATCATTTTGGTTGGGTATACGAAGTTGTGCTGTTTGAATGTTTGACTCAACACAACAGTTCCTGAAACATTTCTTCTTACCCGCGGCTTCGCCCGCGTTATTTGTGTCTTTATGACCATTGAAGTCTAGATCGATGATCTCTTAGGCCAAGTCACCGTAGATGACTCTCGAAGTCGAACTCAAAGCAAACTTATTTTTAGGTAAAAAATCATTATGATTATTGAAGGTTGTACTGTTTAAATTTATAAACTCGTTCTGATGCATGTAACTATTAAAATACAAAAAATACTGAAATATTTCCTACAAAGTAGATAAAACAAAGGTTTGCGCGAGCGTAGCGAGCGCTATTAATGCGCGAGCGAAGCGAGCGCGAAAATATTTACGACTTTTTATGACCCTGACAGTTGTTATGACCTACTAAGTCAGCACCGATGACACAAAGGTTAAACTTGATATCCACTTATTTTAAGGTTAATCATTATTATGATTATTGAAGGTTGTACTGTTTCAATTTATAAACTCGTTTTGATGCATGTGGCTATTAGAATACAAAAATGCAAAAATATTACCTACAAAGTAGATAAAACAAAGGTTTGCGCGAGCGTAGAGAAAATTTTTACGTCTTTTTATGACTCTGACAGTTTTTATGACCTACTTAGTCAAGACCGATGACCCTAAAATTAAAATTTATATGCACTTATTTTAAGGTTAATAATCATTATGATTATTGAAGGTTGTCCTGTTTCAATTTACGGACTCGTTTTGATGCATGTGGCTATAAATATACAAAAAAGAATGAAATATTACCTACAAAGTAGATAAAACAAAGGTCTGCGCGAGCGCAGCGAGCGCGAAAATGTTTACGTCATTTTATGACCCTGACAGTTTTTATGACCTACTAAGTTAACACTGATGACGCAAAAGTTAAACTTGATATCCACTTATTTTAAGGTTAATAATCATTATGATTATTAAAGGTTGTACTGTTTCAATTAATGGACTCGTTCTAATGCATGTGGCTATTAAAATACAAAAAATGCTAAAATATTACCTATAAAGTATATAAAACAAAGGTTTGCGCAAGCGCAGCGAGCGCGAAAATGTTTACGTCATTTTATGACCCTGACAGTTTTTATGACCATCTAAGTTAACACTGATGACATAAAGGTTAAACGTGATATCTACTTATTTTTAGGTAAAAAATCATTATGATTATTGAAGGTTGTACTGTTTAAATTTATAAACTCGTTCTGATGCATGTGGCTATTAAAATACAAAAAATACTGAAATATTTCCTACAAAGTAGATAAAACAAAGGTTTGCGCGAGCGCAGCGAGCGCTATTAATGCGCGAGCGAAGCGAGCGCGAAAATATTTACGTCATTTTATGACCCTGACAGTTTTTATGACCAACTAAGTTAACACTGATGACACAAAGGTTAAACTTGATATCCTCTTATTTTAAGGTTAATAATTATTATGATTATTGAAGGTTGTACTGTTTCAATTTATGGACTCGTTCTGATGCATGTTGCTATTAAAATACAAAAAATGCTGAAATATTACCTACAAAGTAGATAAAACAAAGGTTTGCGCGAGCGCAGCGAGCGCGAAAATTTTTACGTCATTTTATGACCCTGACAGTTTTTATGACCATCTAAGTTAACACTGATGACATAAAGGTTAAACTTGATATCTACTTATTTTTAGGTAAAAAATCATTATGATTATTGAAGGTTGTACTGTTTAAATTTATAAACTCGTTTTGATGCATGTGGCTATTAAAATACAAAAAATACTGAAATATTTCCTACAAAGTAGATAAAACAAAGGTTTGCGCGAGCTATTAATGCGCGAGCGAAGCGAGCGCGAAAATATTTACGTCATTTTATGACCCTGACAGTTTTTATGACCAACTAAGTTAACACTGATGACACAAAGGTTACACTTGATATCCTCTTATTTTAATGTTAATAATTATTATGATTATTGAAGGTTGTACTGTTTCAATTTATGGCCTCGTTTCGATGCATGTGGCTACTAAAATAAAAAATGCTGAAATATAACCTGCAAAGTAGACAAAACAAATGTTTGCGGAAGCGCTGCGAGCGCTATCGCTCCGCGAGCGAAGCGAGCGCGAAAAATTTTATGTCTTTTTATGACCCTGACAGTTTTTATGACCTACTAAGTCAAGACCGATGTCACAAAGGGTTAACTTGATATCCACTTATTTTAAGGTAAAAAAATCATTATGATTGTTGAAGGTTGTACTGTTTCAATTTGTAAACTCGTTTTGATACATGTGGCTATTAAAATACAAAAAATGCTGAAATATTATTTACAAAGTAGGTAATTGAAAGGTTTTCGCGAGCGCGAAAATGTTTACGTCATTTTATGACCCTGACCCAGTTTTTGTGCCCCACACTTAACTGCTTAAAAAATGTATTCTTTGCCCTTTTATGCCCTATTAAATGTATGTGTACAAAATTTCATCTGAATCGGTCAAGCCGTTTGGCCGAAAAGAGGCCACACATTTACAAAATTCTATAATAAAAATATAGACACCCGAAATTTCCACCCAAAAAAAAATATTCGTTGCCCTTCTATGTCTTTTTGAGATTGTCTGTGTACAAAATTTCAGCTTAAATGGTTAACCCGTTTGACCGAGAGTAGGACACACATTCACAAAGTTCAATTTAAAAATTCTTGGCACCTGGACTCGACTGCCAGAAAAAAGTATCTTATGTGATTCTATGCAATATGAACTGTAATATACATAAAATTTCAGCTGAATCGGTCAAGCTGTTTAGCTGATAAGAGGCCACACATTCACAAAATTCAATAAAAAAAATCTAAACACTCAGACTCGATAGCCAAAAACAAAGTATTCAATATCCTATTCTACCCTATGAACTGGCTTCACACTACATTTCAGGCAAATCGGTCAAGCCGTTTATTCGAGAAGAGATCTTATATTTACAAAATTCAATTAAAAATATTTGTACCACCTGACTCGATAGCCAGAAAAAAAGTATTCTATATCCTATTCTACCCTATGAACTGTCTTCATACTACATTTCAGGCAAATCGGTCAAGCCGTTTATTTGAGAAGAGGTCTTATATTTACAAAATTCAATTAAAAATATCTGGACCCCCTAACTCGATGGCCAAAAAAAAAGTATCCTATATCCTATTCTACCCTATGAACTGTCTTCATACTACATTTCAGGCAAATCGGTCAAGCCGTTTATTTGAGAATAGGTCTTATATTTACAAAATTCAATTAAAAATATTTGGACCCCCTGACTCGATAGCAAGAAAAAAAGTATTCCATATCCTATTTTGCCCTATTACATGTATTTATACAACATTTCAGGCAAATTGGTCAAGCCGTTTATTCGAGATGAAGTCTTATCTTTACAAAATTCAATTAAAAATATCTGGACCCCCTGACTCGATAGCAAGAAAAAAAGTATTCCATATCCTATTTTGCCCTATTACATGTATTTATACAACATTTCAGGCAAATTGGTCAAGCCGTTTATTCGAGATGAAGTCTTATCTTTACAAAATTCAATTAAAAATATCTGGACCCCCCCCAACTCGATAGCCAAAAAAAAAGTATCCTATATCCTATTCTACCCTATGAACTGGCTTCATACTACATTTCAGGCAAATCGGTCAAGCCGTTTATTCGAGAAGAGATCTTATATTTACAAAATTCAATTAAAAATATTTGTACCACCTGACTCGATAGCCAGAAAAAAAGTATTCTATATCCTATTCTGCCCTATGACATGTATTCATACAAACTTTCAGGCAAATTGGTCAAGCCGTTTTTTCGAGAAGAAGTCTTATCTTTACAAAATTCAATTAAAAATATCTGGACCCCTCAACTCGATAGCCGAAAAAAAAGTATCCTATATCCTATTCTACCCTATGAACTGTCTTCATACTACATTTCAGGCAAATCGGTCAAGCCGTTTATTTGAGAATAGGTCTTATATTTACAAAATTCAATTAAAAATATTTGGACCCCCTGACTCGATAGCAAGAAAAAAAGTATTCCATATCCTATATTGCCCTATTACATGTATTTATACAACATTTCAGGCAAATTGGTCAAGCCGTTTATTCGAGATGAAGTCTTATCTTTACAAAATTCAATTAAAAATATCTGGACCCCCTGACTCGATAGCAAGAAAAAAAGTATTCCATATCCTATTTTGCCCTATTACATGTATTTATACAACATTTCAGGCAAATTGGTCAAGCCGTTTGACCGTGAAGAAGTCCCAAACAAACAAACAAACAAACAAACAAATAAACAAACTGACTTTCGCATTTATAATATTGGTGTTGATAATGTCGCGGTAATCTCTAAAACGTCAAACTCACAGTTTCAATTAAATGGATTAGTTCCAAAAACCACCACCGCCAAGTTATACTTGTGGCACTGTAGTCTGCAACAAATTGCCTACGCGGAATCGTTCGAA
This sequence comes from Cabera pusaria, assembly GCA_954871355.1. Lineage (NCBI taxonomy): Eukaryota > Metazoa > Arthropoda > Insecta > Lepidoptera > Geometridae > Cabera > Cabera pusaria. The sequence continues at coordinate 6,002,086 of OX940901.1, read as the reverse complement.
TAACGAACAAACGCTTGTAGTGGCAAATTGTATACTAATTGATTTTCTTAGTGTCTCCTTAGCTTTTGATTCTCGATTCCAAGACTATTGTTATTATTAGGCTAATATCCAAATTAAGTATATTATTATATAATTTGATATAAGTAGCACAAGACTTTCTAGTCTTAAGTTACGGCCACACCGTGGCATCCTGCGTCCGCGTGCTTCGCAATCTGATTTTCTGATCGCCTCTAAATCGCGCACGCAAGACGCCGCGGTGTGGTCGTACCACGGCCTCGTGCGCGGTGTCCTGCGTGCGCGCAGTAGTATTTGTTGTATAACACAGTAGTATTTGTACCGACTGGTTCACACCAAACGCGATCTACGGCGATCAGAAAACGATTGAAAAATAGATCGCGAACCCGCACGCGGACGTAGGACGCCGCGTTGTGGTCGTACCATTAAAAACCATATAAAATCCTATATTAACTTTTCAAAGTACAAGCCAATAGCTTTTGGCAACGGTGGCTTTAGTATTATTATAAATGAGTTCTACGTATATTTGCCCACATCATTTATCACAGATAACACCAGTCAAGAACAATAGTTTAATCCGAATAGTTTGTGTATCAATCAAATGGTATATTCAGAGGTCCATTGTGGATAGTGCCTGATCAATCGATCCCTGTGATTAATTGCTGTGATTACAATGGGTATAACGGAAATAGATAATGCTGTTCTTGTGATAACGTTAGGGGTGTGATGATCTTTGTTTGCCCTTGGTGTTATGATTCCGGGGTACTTATGTTACAATCCTTAGAGTCTGTGCAAAAAGAGGACAGTCGTGACGTTACGATGAACTAACGTTCAAAGGTAAGGAAGGAAGGTACATACATACCTAGTAGCACACAATAATGATAAGAGTAGGTACCTACCAAGTATCAAACATTTTTAGACGTCCTAGTAATGACAGCTGAGTACTGACTGACTACAACATAGAGGTGCGTATAAAATAGTATGGTTGGCAATACTACTTATTTTTTGGAAGTCTTGACGTCGACGATTGTGTGACAGCTTAATGGCATTATTTTTTGATTACATTACATTTACTAACTTCTTAACATTTTTATATGTTTATAAATTTGATATGATTTAAGGTACGGATGCAGGTCGCCGTGGTGTGGCCGTACCTTAATTCTATGTATCCCTAATTAATGCATAGTAATTTAAAAAAAATAACATTCTGGTTACATTTGACATCATTGTATATTTCGCTAGAAAAGTTTGATGCACGAAATATTGATAGACATTTGAAACGTGTTTTCAATAAAATTTCAGTGATAGAATAAAAAATAGTAGGAGTAAAAAATAAATTAAACGAAACTAGTGATTATCTCAAATCCAAGAAGTTTTTGATCAGAGAAATTGTAAAGTTTTATCACTACTAATAATATTTATCTATAAGTAGTTTTTGAGTATAATTTTTATGCGACTGAAATTATCATACAAATAACTCTTTGTTGTTTCCAACGACTTTACACTCACGGGTTAAAATATCTTAATTCCACCAACAAGTTGACAAATATCCGAAACGTCAGATATTCCGTCATTCGTTCGTGTTGGAGAAATTTCTAAGCCATTCTAAACATTTAAGAGTTAATTTTGTATTTTTTTGTATTTGGCTGGGGTCGAAACCATGGGCCCGTGGGGTCAACAAGCACGCGGTTTTGTTAGGGAGCTGTCTAGACGCCTAATCGATGTCACCCACGACCAAAGAGCTGGCGCTTACCTCGGGCAACGCATTAGTTTCGCGATTCAAAGAGGTAATGTCGCCAGCTTTTTGAGTACTCTACCAGCAGACAGCGACCTAAATTCCATTTATTATTTGTAGTTTTTATTTGAATTATTAGTCATCAACACCAATATTATAAATGCGAAAGTCAGTTTGTTTATTTGTTTGTTTGTTTGTTTGTTTGTTTGTTTGGGACTTCTTCACGGTCAAACGGCTTGACCGATTTGGCTGAAATTTTGTACAAAGATAGAACATAAGGCAGAATAGGATATAGGATACTTTTTTTTTGGCTATCGAGTCAGGGGGTCCAGATATTCTTAATTGAATTTTGTAACTAAAGGACCTCTTTTCGAATAATCGGCTTGACCGATTGGCCCGAAATGTTGTATAAAGACAGTTCATAAGGCAGAAAAGAATAATGAAGACTTTTTTTCTTGCTATCGAGTCAAGGGGTCCAAATATTTTTAATTGAATTTTGTAAATATAAGACCTCTTCTCAAATAAACGGCTTGACCGATTTGCCTGAAATGTAGTATGAAGACAGTTCATAGGGTAGAATAGGATATAGGATACTTTTTTTTTGGCTATCGAGTTGGGGGGTCCAGATATTTTTAATTGAATTTTGTAAAGATAAGACTTCTTCTCGAAAAAACGGCTTGACCAATTTGCCTGAAAGTTTGTATGAATACATGTCATAGGACAGAATAGGATATAGAATACTTTTTTTCTGGCTATCGAGTCAGGTGGTACAAATATTTTTAATTGAATTTTGTAAATATAAGATCTCTTCTCGAATAAACGGCTAGACCGATTTGCCTGAAATGTAGTACGAAGACAGTTCATAGGGTAGAATAGGATATAGGATACTTTTTTTTTGGCTATCGAGTTGGGGGGTCCATATATTTTTAATTGAATTTTGTAAAGATAAGACTTCTTCTCGAATAAACGGCTTGACCAATTTGCCTGAAATGTTGTTTAAATACATGTCATAGGGCAAAATAGGATATCGAATACTTTTTTTCTTGCTATCGAGTCAGGGGGTCCAAATATTTTTAATTGAATTTTGTAAATATAAGACCTATTCTCAAATAAACGGCTTGACCGATTTGCCTGAAATGTAGTATGAAGACAGTTCATAGGGTAGAATAGGATATAGGATACTTTTTTTTTGGCTATCGAGTTAGGGGGTCCAGATATTTTTAATTGAATTTTGTAAATATAAGATCTCTTCTCGAATAAACGGCTTGACCGATTTGCCTGAAATGTAGTGTGAAGCCAGTTCATAGGGTAGAATAGGATATAGGATACTTTTTTTCGGCTATCGAGTTAGGGGGTCCAGATATTTTTAATTGAATTTTGTAAATATAAGACTTCTTCTCGAATAAACGGCTTGACCGATTTGCCTGAAATGTAGTATGAAGCCAGTTCATAGGGTAGAATAGGATATAGGATACTTTTTTTTCGGCTATCGAGTTAGGGGGTCCAGATATTTTTAATTGAATTTTGTAAATATAAGACTTCTTCTCGAATAAACGGCTTGACCGATTTGCCTGAAATGTAGTGTGAAGCCAGTTCATAGGGTAGAATAGGATATAGGATACTTTTTTTCGGCTATTGAGTTAGGGGGTCCAGATATTTTTAATTGAATTTTGTAAATATAAGACTTCTTCTCGAATAAACGGCTTGACCGATTTGCCTGAAATGTAGTATGAAGCCAGTTCATAGGGTAGAATAGGATATAGGATACTTTTTTTTCGGCTATCGAGTTAGGGGGTCCAGATATTTTTAATTGAATTTTGTAAATATAAGACTTCTTCTCGAATAAACGGCTTGACCGATTTGCCTGAAATGTAGTATGAAGCCAGTTCATAGGGTAGAATAGGATATAGGATACTTTTTTTTCGGCTATCGAGTTAGGGGGTCCAGATATTTTTAATTGAATTTTGTAAATATAAGACTTCTTCTCGAATAAACGGCTTGACCGATTTGCCTGAAATTTTGTATGAATACATGTCATGGGGCAGAATAGGATATTGAATACTTTGTTTTTGGCTATCGAGTCTGAGTGTTTAGATTTTTTTTATTGAATTTTGTGAATGTGTGGCCTCTTATCAGCTAAACAGCTTGACTGATTCAGCTAAAATTTTATGTATATTACAGTTCATATTGCATAGAATCACATAGGATACTTTTTTTCTGGCAGTCGAGTCCAGGTGCCAAGAATTTTTAAATTGAACTTTGTGAATGTGTGTCCTACTCTCGGTCAAACGGGTTAACCATTTAAGCTGAAATTTTGTACACAGACAGTCTCAATAAGACATAGAAGGGCAACGAATTTTTTTTTTTGGGTGGAAATTTCGGGTGTCTATATTTTTATTATAGAATTTTGTAAATGTGTGGCCTCTTTTCGACCAAACGGCTTGACCGATTCAGATGAAATTTTGTACACATACATTTAATAGGGCATAAAAGGGCAAAGAATACATTTTTTCGGCAGTTAAGTGTGGGGCACAAAAACTGGGTCAGGGTCATAAAATGACGTAAACATTTTCGCGCTCGCGAAAACCTTACATTTACCTACTTTGAAAATAATATTTCAGCATTTTTTGTATTTTAATAGCCACATGTATCAAAACGAGTTTACAAATTGAAACAGTACAACCTTCAACAATCATAATGATTTTTTTACCTAAAAATAAGTGGATATCAAGTTAACCCTTTGTGACATCGGTCTTGAATTAGTAGGTCATAAAAACTGTCAGGGTCATAAAAAGACATAAAACATTTGTTTTGTCTACTTTGCAGGTTATATTTCAGCATTTTTTTATTTTAGTTGCCACATGCATCGAAACGAGGCCATAAATTGAAACAGTACAACCTTCAATAATCATAATAATTATTAACCTTAAAATAAGAGGATATCAAGTTTAACCTTTGTGTCATCAGTGTTAACTTAGTTGGTCATAAAAACTGTCAGGGTCATAAAATGACGTAAATATTTTCGCGCTCGCTTCGCTCGCGCATTAAAAGCTCGCGCAAACCTTTGTTTTATCTTTTTTGTAGGAAATATTTCAGTATTTTTTGTATTTTAATAGCCACATGCATCAAAACGAGTTTATAAATTTAAACAGTACAACCTTCAATAATCATAATGATTTTTTACCTAAAAATAAGTAGATATCAAGTTTAACCTTTATGTCATCAGTGTTAACTTAGATGGTCATAAAAACTGTCAGGGTCATAAAATGACGTAAAAATTTTCGCGCTCGCTGCGCTCGCGCAAACCTTTGTTTTATCTACTTTGTAGGTAATATTTCAGCATTTTTTGTATTTTAATAGCCACATGCATCAGAACGAGTCCATAAATTGAAACAGTACAACCTTCAATAATCATAATAATTATTAACTTAACCTTAAAATAAGAGGATATCAAGTTTAACCTTTGTGTCATCAGTGTTAACTTAGTTGGTCATAAAAACTGTCAGGGTCATAAAATGACGTAAATATTTTCGCGCTCGCTGCGCTCGCGCAAACCTTTGTTTTATCTACTTAGTAGGAAATATTTCAGTATTTTTTGTATTTTAATAGCCACATGCATCAGAACGAGTTTATAAATTTCAACAGTACAACCTTCAATAATTTCAATGATTTTTTACCTTAAAATAAGTAGATATCAAGTTTAACCTTTATGTCATCAGTGTTAACTTAGATGGTCATAAAAACTGTCAGGGTCATAAAATGACGTAAACATTTTCGCGCTCGCTGCGCTTGCGCAAACCTTTGTTTTATATACTTTATAGGTAATATTTTAGCATTTTTTGTATTTTAATAGCCACATGCATTAGAACGAGTCCATAAATTGAAACAGTACAACCTTTAATAATCATAATGATTATTAACCTTAAAATAAGAGGATATCAAGTTTAACCTTTGCGTCATCAGTGTTAACTTAGTAGGTCATAAAAACTGTCAGGGTCATAAAATGACGTAAAAATTTTCGCGCTCGCTGCGCTTGCGCAGACCTTTGTTTTATCTGCTTTGTAGGTAATATTTCATTCTTTTTTGTATATTAATAGCCACATGCATCAAAAAGAGTTTTTAAATTGAAACAGTACAACCTTCAATTATCATAATGATTATTAACCTTAAAATAAGTGCATATAAATTTTAATTTTAGGGTCATCGGTCTTGACTAAGTAGGTCATAAAAACTGTCAGAGTCATAAAAAGACGTAAAAATTTTCTCTACGCTCGCGCAAACCTTTGTTTTATCTACTTTGTAGGTAATATTTTGCATTTTTTGTATTCTAATAGCCACATGCATCAAAACGAGTTTATAAATTGAAACAGTACAACCTTCAATAATCATAATAATGATTAACCTTAAAATAAGTGGATATCAAGTTTAACCTTTGTGTCATCGGTGCTGACTTAGTAGGTCATAACAACTGTCAGGGTCATAAAAAGTCGTAAAAAATTTTCGCTTTGAGTTCGACTTCGAGAGTCATCTACGGTGACTTGGCCTAAGAGATCATCGATCTAGACTTCAATGGTCATAAAGACACAAATAACGCGGGCGAAGCCGCGGGTAAGAAGAAATGTTTCAGGAACTGTTGTGTTGAGTCAAACATTCAAACAGCACAACTTCGTATACCCAACCAAAATGTTTAATGACTTTAATAATAGAGGATATTAATTTCGACTTTGAGGGTCATCAATGATGACTTGGCCTAAGAGATCATCGATCTAGACCTCAATGGTCATAAAGACACAAATAACGCGGGCGAAGCCGCGGGTAACAGCTAGTAGTTAATATTTTAGTTAAAATAAGTTTTTTAAATTGTGTTGAGAAATAAATTATGTCATTATTTTGTATTGAAATGAAAAGAATTATATCCGAATGACCAAGGACCTGCCGAAACATAATTGAGATAGTTTAAAAACTAAAATAACCGATGTTTTATCCGTGCGAGTCAGTTTCAGTAGCAAGTTAGTGACGTTTATCGTCATATCTCTAAAGATACAGATCACAATAATATTTAAAATGGGACCACCTTGGAGATTAACTCTACCTGTAACAAAAAGAATCATTCAAATCGGTTTACAATTGGCAGAATAATCGCGAAATAAACATACAAAAAAAATATTCAAAAAACATACGGGCGAATTGAGAACCTCCTTCTTTTTGGAAGTCGGTTGAAAACATTATTATTGTAAACTAAAAATATGCAATAGGTAGGTAGATATTTGTGCTGAGATAGGTTTGTTTTGGTAGAAGCCTATCTCAGAACAAATATCTAGATTTCCTTGATTATAGACCCTAATACCCTGATTTTCAGAAAGGCCTGAATGTAGGTATTTGACTATCACTAGCCAGTCTACCCTTCAAACCGAAAACCTATTTGACGATTGAAAATTGTCAAAATGCTGGTACCAGCAAAGCGGACTAGCAGAAGTTTTACCACAATTTGTTACTAGGTTTAACTATTCTATTTATTATTCATGAAAATTCAGAGAGCTGTGTAACTTGGATATTACATTCTATTGGTGGTTATTGGATACTATTAATAGTATCATTAACTTAACTTTCGGGAACATGATAGATGGACTGTGACGAAGGCTTTGTGACGGTGTGAATAAAATATAAGCACTTCTTGCATATTTATATCAATTCATTTAGTAGAGTCGTATTTAAAGTGCTGTTCACAGAGTTTCCATTTGCGGCAACTGGCTACTAGTTGCGAATTTTGGTAACACAGACGACAACAGTTTTTCATTACTGTACTAATTTTCAAATATATTTATATAGCATAATTAGCAACTATTATATTACCTAACTACTTTAACCTGGACGGTAAACTCATGTCCAGACTAATATATAAAATCGTATCTAGCTCTGTCACTCTGTCTGTTTGTTACCTAATTACGCCTAAACGGACGATCTGATTTTACTGAAAGGACATTGGCAGGGTTTGGACCAAATGCTGTCCAGACATACGAGTGTTTCCAAATAGTTACCTAGATCAATTTACTTAACAAAACATTTTTAAATTATACGCAAGGATTTTTAACAAGAAGATACACTTATAGCATGAGGATGAACAGAGGCTACTAAATTCTTGTTGTACGTGAACGAAGTCGCGGGTATCAGCTAGTTCTTTTATTATAAAAAAAAACTTTTCACTTTTGAAATCAACTAAACTATACCTAACCACTTCTAAATAAGGTATTGATTGTCCTGTATGAATGAAATTGCTTTATGCGATAAGACCTCAGATTGTAAAATCTTATTCGTTACTGCTATCTAGAAATTAAGTTGTATTGATTTGCAATAAAGAGTTACAATATGAGATGGATAATAGGAGAATATTACAGCATCATGTCAGTTATAGTACGATATTGTTAACTGTAAATTGGGTCTTCACTCGTGAATATCAGTTTGGGATAAATCGTAACTAAAAATGACATGCCACGGTCGTAAATGAGTGACACTGACCCCTAAAAGTATTGACCTTAGAACTCTAATATTGTTTAATGAATTTTCTGCGGTAGCAGGAATGCCTGCAAGAATTTACGATGCCCGCTTACTCCACACAAGGCTTTTATTAAAACAACCCATTTGAATGTCAGATGAAGGAATTACGAATGCGAGATCTCCCATGTCGCAAGTAATAATGTCGGGAGACTTGGTATTGGTAGATTAATCATAAATGCGAGAGCGACCAACTTTGAACTTTGCGTAAAGGCAAACTTAAAATTGCAGTTGGGAATAGAACCGATTTCGTCAATCGATGTCTTAGTTTCCTCCAAGTTCAAGCCATGCATAATTATTGCTCATAGAAATATGAATAATTATTCCTATTTCTATGTTATTGCAAATAATAATTTAAAATTGACGTGACCAAGTGTTCTTAATATACTTACCTACGGTATGCATAAATCTGAGCCCGAGCCAAATTTCATGTTTCTAGGTCAACAGTAAGTCCTCTGTTAAAAACAATTTTCGAACTCAATTCTTGAAATCATGGTCACTATATTGTTCTTTTCAGTTATCTGTTCAACTGCTTTTTCAAGACTGGAGTAATGTAAACGAATCAATCAAGTTCAGCTCTGGACTGACTGTATCGCTAGATTAATGGATTGGAATAATGTGAACTGGTAGATAATTATAATAATGGCTGGGCGAATATGTTGGCCCGTAGCTTTGCGCGGTGGACTACAGAACTAAAAATCACTATTTTCAGAGCCTTCTGTACGCGCAGCCTGTGGGTTAATCATGCGCAACGGTCTTGTAACGCCCTGAAGGTTAAATATAATAATTCGTGTTCAGGGCGCTTTTGAAGCTGCTCCGCTTCTGTAAGTGCGTCAGGGTGAGGACATTAAGAGGCGGGTTCCCGGTTGGAATATATTACCAGTACGGATCGGTACCTACCCGTACCGATGTGCCTGCACCGCGAACATGCCTCATTATGTCCTCACCTTCATCAATGTTTGCGGAAGCACGCCTCGATAGCTTTGCAGCAATACTTCGCAAACGGACCGCGTCCCTGATGCGCCGGTTGCGGGGCAGCTTATTGCGAAAACGATGGACGTTGACTGCCCTATAATGCAAATGTGGCGAAAATTGCTGGCCTAAGTAGCAATTATGAAATTAGGTTTTTATATACATTTAATTATTTTTTGTATGTAATATATCGAATCGGCTGCAGTAGTTTCTAATATATGGACATGATAATAATGATTAAGTCTGAAATAAATACATTAAATTGAATTGAATTATATTTACTTGTTCGTTCAAACAAAACGAAAACATTATTTTAGCTCTTCTGAGTGTCTTCTTCTATAGAGATGGATTTTTAAATGTGGTGCGTTTGTGTACTGCTCATGTAGAAACTTACATTCTAGAAAATAAGTAAGATGTCTTTTTTTTAATATACAAGACAAATATTTCAGTGTTTATAACAGTGTTTTTCATTTTGGATCCTTGAGACATCACATCATTACTGCAAAGTATAAGGTTTCAAGTTTTCTAGTTGGTTTCTTATTTATCATATTATCGACCCCTCTGGGATGAAACGTCGTAAAAGCCATTTTGACCAAAATCTGTTTTCAGCAGTTTCTTAGTCAGAATCGCGCGCTCTATCGATCTGTATATTTAAAATGTTCAAATTCACAAAAAATGTCTTTTACAACACGCTACAAATTCCTCTCTAAACCCGGGTTTCTTGTTTTAAAATGTCGTAATGAGCAACTTTTAAAGAAAATTTTCAAATTTATGAAGTAAGAGACATATTTTTTCGTTTCATGGTTCATCGTCATCAGCCTGTATCCTGATGCGCCACTGAGCCCGATCTTCGGCTCTTCTCTTCCAGTCACTGCCCACCGCTTTGCGTATGTCGTCGCTCCACCTGGTCACAGGACGTCCTACGCTACGTTTGCCGATATTCGCGGTCTCCACTCTTGGACATGTCTGCCCCAACGGCTAACAGTCCTTTTTTTTTTTTTTTTGCGGCAGATATGACCAGCCCACTGCCATTTCAGCTTTCTAATCCGTTGAGCTATGTCGATAGCTTTAGTTCTCTGGCGAATTACTTCGTTCCGGATTCGATCCCGCAGAGAAATACCGAGCATAGCTCTCTCCATAGCTCGCTGAGCGACTTTAAACTGGTGGACCAGTCGGACTGTGAGTGTCCACGTCTCGGCTCCGTATGCATATCACAGGTAGGACGCACTGGTTAAAGACTTTTGTCTTTAGACACTGTGGTATAGGCGACGAGAAGACTCGACGGAGTTTTCCGAATGCTGCCCAGCCCAGCTGAATTCTTCTCTGGATTTCCTTCTCGAAGTTATGTTTGCCTAGTTGGAGCGTTTGCCCTAGGAAAACATACTTAGTGACAACTTCGAGTGGGATTCCATCTACGGCAATCGGTTCCGGAACAACGTGCGCGCAAGACGGTTCGTGATGACCCTTGAAAACAGCTTGTAGAAATGGCTCAGAAGCGAAATCGGGCGATAGTTTTTCAATAGGGTTTTGTCTCCTATTTTGAAAAACAAAACCACCATGCTTCTGTTCCATGCCTGTGGAGTTCTCCCAGTAAAAAGAACGGAATTAAATAGCTGCTGCAGCTGTTGAACTGCTGGAGCTCCTCCGGCTTTTAAAGCTCCGTTGTGATTCCGTCTTCTCCTGGGGCTTTTCCATTTTTGAGTCGTTTAAGGGCCATCACGATTTCGTCTCGGCTAATTTTGGGCAGAGCTTCTGTGAAGTGGCGGGTTAAGGAGGCTCTAGAAGTCTAGTGGCTGGCTTGCCGTAGAAGTCTTCAACTTCCGACAGAATCTCCGGCTGGGATGCGACGACGTTCCCCGTTGACGTTGTCAGCTTTGTGAGGTGGCTTCTACCCAGAGGCTGGACGAACACTTTCGACCCCCGATTCTGCTCAATTGATTCTTTAATCAAGAGCGTGTTAGAGGATCGGAGGTCGCGTCGTACCAGCTTCTTTATGGATTTGTTGCGCACCAGGTTAGTTGACAAAGCTGACAAAGGGTCTGTTCGTCTCTCTTCCATTAGCCGAAGTGTTTCTGCCGAGAGTTTGGACTTTTTGCCCGTACGCTTGCTCTCGCAAAACTTCGTCCCTTCATCCCTGAGGATTTCCACCACTTCTTCGAGTTTCTGGTCTACGTCATCTGTGGTTTCCAAAGCAGCGAATCGATTTTCCAATTTTAATTGGAATGTTTCGGACCCAACAACGGTTTGGAGTAGGTTCGGACGGAGCGTAGACTTCATCAATCGGAATCTCTCGGCTTTAAAGTCGATATCCAGAGTGCCTCGTACAAGTCGGTGATCACTTCCAGTATTAAACCTAGTGATCACTGAGACGTCTCTGAATATGCGCCGTTTGTCCGTTATGATGAAGTCAATCTCGTTTTTAGTCACAAAGTTGGGGCTTTGCCACGTCCATTTCTTTTGGGGCTGTTTCTTGAAGAACGAGTTCATCAAGAAAAGCCCCTCTCTCTCGAGGAAATTGACGAGCATTTGTCCCCTGTGATTCCTACTCCCAAATCCGTGTGGTCCTATAAACGATTCGCCACAAGTTTGTACTCCCACTTTGGCGTTAAAGTCTCCCATGACAACGTTGTAGTGAGCCTTGGAGGTGGTGTGTAAAGCTCTGGAGATATCTTCATACATGGTCTCCACCTCATCATCCAAGTGTGTCGAGGTCGGTGCGTAGACCTGGATAACCTTGAGGCCCCTCTTGAGGTACCTCTTGGTTAACTTAATTATGAGGTACGCTACCCTGGTTGACACACTGGAGATTTCTACAACGTTGTCACTGAGAACCTTGTTGACCAGAAACCCGACGCCGCCTTGGGATGGCTGATCTCCTTCTCTGTAGTACATAAGATGGCCCGATTCTAAGGTTATGATGTCCTCTCCCTGTCTTCGGACTTCACATAACCCCAGAATGTGCCATCTTATGTGTTTCAGCTCCTCTTCTAGCTGCGCCAGATGATCGTCCAGCCGAATCGTGCGTCCATTGTACGTTGCGAGAGTCAGTTTGTTCTGGCGGCCTTACCGTAACCCGGGGATTCTTAGCACCCCCTGCCCTGCCGTTACCGTGACCGCCGCCGTGGTCAGGAATAGCAGGGCGGCCGGGAACTGGGGGCCGCGGCTTAATGTGACTTTCCATTTTGGTTTCATCCCTTGGGAGGGATATGCCCTAATCGCCATGCTGGGCAGGCGTGTTGGCGATCGCAGGACGTAGCTTCTCGCACCGGTGACGCTGCTGCCCGTCACCGGCCTGTAGAATTTGGCTACGCCATAGATATGAAATGGTTATACCGCCATTTGTCGGTCGCCAGAGCCCCGTCTGTTGGTCAGCAGGATGCACCACGGGCAGGTGAGGTTGGCTGGGAGCACCGAGGTCGTATTTGTGCTCCCTTACATCCCGTTTTTCATGCAGATCAAACACAACCTCTAAACTATGCCAAATAGGCAGTAAATTGAACCTAGTAATTAAAATCTTCTAATCTTCTGTTTTATTAAAGTACGAGATAAAACTGCGCGTTGTGCACACACGAAAACAGGTAAGTACTTAACAATAACATAGCTTAAAACAAATCAATGTCTTAATACAATCATCAGAATCATCATCAGCCTATCTCTGTCTGCTGCTGGACATAGGTCTCACCTATGGTACGCAGCTAAGCTTGATCTTTAGTTCTTTGTTTCCAGCCGCTGCCAAGCCTTGCAAGCTGCGGATGAGTTTGTGTGCAGTGGCAGTGCTAAAGCAGATAGTGATGATGATGATAGTAATAGTGATACTGTTTATACTTATCGTTGTGGTTGCCGCGGCTGGTATTCTTCATCTGTGTCTCGGATGTATAACTTGGCTGTGCCTCTCATCCAAGACCGGGCACTGTGAGATCCCATGTGTCTTCGGTCTCATTTTCAAGCATGCAGCCTTGACACAGAGGACGACTATCTGTGGCGCCAATTATGTAGAGGTGATAATTTAGATTACAGTATTCCGTGATGAGGCCTACTATGTAGTATACGAATATCACGTCTTTGTAATATCAGTAGTCTGTTTGTAACTTTGCCGTCTAAATCGGATATATATAATATAATATAATATAATAAGTCGGAAAAGCTGCTTTTGTATATTTACAGCTTGTCATGTCCACACTGTCCCAAAACTTTTGCTGCTCATTTTCGGCATGACAACGTAATAGGTATCTGACTTCCATTGCTAGCGGTCTACAAAGGTTCATCACATCGTCGCTTACATGTTGTGTCATTCTTTCTGTAGCGAGTATGTCAGCCGTGATATTGCTAGCACATGATGCATGGCTTTTCGTCCATCTTACCTTAACGTTATACTCGGTTGCCAGTGTTTGCAGAGTATCGTGGCATTTCGCCACTACTTTTGATCTTGTTGTAGGTCTCCTGAGTATGTATAAAGTGGCTGCACTATAAGTGACAAATTCTATACTGACTTTATCTTGATCATTTTCGAATTAAGACTGATTTATGGACACTGCTTGCGGATAATTATATTGTATATTATTATATTATATTGTAATACGGGACTTATCGCGCTAAACATAATTTTATTTACCTCGACTACTGCTTGCGGAGACAGTAACAGTCCCTTTGTTTCAGCTTGTAAGACGGTTATAGTCTTGGTTAGCGCTATCGATGCCGAAAGTCTTATACTCAGTTATTAGTTCATACTTTTTACTATCTAGATGAGTACTGTCTATCCTGTCCATGCTTTAAATGGCTTCCGAAATGATCAATATCGCTTTTTACAGTATTTTGCAGTGGTTTGTGGTCAGAGGATATGTTCAAGACGCTGAATTGGAAAGGATGGGGCATACATATAAACGGCGAGCACCTCTCACACTTGATGTTTGCGGACTATATCGTCATCATGGCTGGAACCGCGCAGGACTTGTAATACATGCTGATCACTCTAGCTGATTCTTCTGCACGCACCGGTCTCCATATGAACTTGGATAAAACCAAGATCATGTTCAACGAACATGTTATTCCGGACCCGACTGCTATAAATGGAGTTCTTCTCGAAGTTGTTCACGGATACGTCTATCAACCTAAGCCAAATCTTGCAATTGGGTAAAAATAACTTCGAGAAGGAAGCTCGCAGAATGATACAGCTGAGATGGGCAGCATTTGGACAACTTCATCGAGTCTTTTCATCGCCCATACCACAAACCCTAAAGACGAAAGTCTTTAACGAGTGCGTCCACCTGTTGTTACTAACGGGGCCAAGACGTAAACTCTGACAGTGCAACTGTTTCACCAATTTCAAGTCGCTCAGCGAGCTATGGAGGAGACTATGCTCGGAGTCTTGTTGAAAGATCGAATTCAAAATGAAGTCATCCATTAGAGAACCCAAGTTATCGACATAGCTCAATGGATTAGCAAGCTAAAGTGGCAGTGGGCTAGTCACATCTGTCGTAGAACTAATAACCGTTGGGGTCTACCCCAACAGTTATTGGTTCTAGACTGGAGAACGCGTCTCACCAAATGTAGTGTAGGGCGCCCTCCAGCTAGATGGAGCGATGATATACGCATGCTGGCTGGCAGCGGCTGGAAACAATAAGCTGAAGATCGAGCTCAGTGGCGTGCCATAAGTGAGACCTATGTCCAGCAGTGGACAGGGATAGGCTGATGATGATGATTACTTTACGATATCAATTTGTTTTAAGCTATGTTTTTTGTTGAATACTTACCTGTTTTCGTGTGTGCACAGTGCCCAGTTGTATCTCGTAGTTTAATAAAACAGAAAATTAGAATATTTTTATTACTTGGTTCGATTTACTGCCTATTTTGCATAGTTTAGAGGTTATATTGATTTTGGTTTGATAATTTTATTAGTGTTTGTCAGAAAAAGTATAATATTACTTTTATATAATGAAAAACATTTAAATTATATGATTTTAATCATAAATGTGTTCTGCATTTACTACACTAAATTACACTCACTTCTTGTTACAATTACAATTGTCTTTTAATTCGATAACATCTATGATAAATCAAATTGTGACGTCTTAAACCACTTAATAAAAAAAAGGGTACAGTCGCCAAGTAGAAGAAAAATGTCGTAGAAGCTATTTACAACTTTTATTTTTGTAGTAAAAGCCATGCCATCTCTGGAACTAATGAATGTACGTTATTTTGAGTTTCTATTTAGCAAACAACTCAAAAACCTAAGCTTAATGAGCTATAGGGGTTTATTACAGATTAAATAAATCAAAAGATATACCAGAAATAAACTTTACCATTTTTGTTTTTCGGCCGTACTGAAAAATGGCCATTTGGCTTTTACTACGTTTCATCCCAGAGGGGTCGATATGTAGATAAAGTGATAAGCGAACTCTTCTAGCAGCACTATCCACATTTACAACGTTTCTCATTAATTTTTCTCTGATTTTCCCGAATAATCATAAAAGTAAAAGTTAACGTTGTATGTTTGTGTGTTACTTCTTCACGCTAAAACTGCTCAACCGATTGAGCTTTAATTTGGTATGTAGATAGCATAGACCCTGGAATAACACAAAAGGTACTTTTATCCCAATATTCTTACGGGAACAATGTTTACGCGAGTAAAACCGCGGGGCACAGCTACTTGTATAGTAAAATTCGTACAAAAATAACCATAATATCACGAGAATAATCGTCTACCCGTAACGCTCTAACAAACATAAAATATGAGGCGTGTCAATCAGAGTTGTTCGCATGTTATCCGTCCATAAAAATTTTGGACATAGATTCTAAATAATTGCTATAGTACTTAATACTTTTTTATGATATTAGATTACAGGGCAAGCTAGGCCTAATGGTAGGCGAAAACGTCTGTTGTACGGAAACCTCAGCAATGTCAGAATTTCACATTGAGATATCTTGATGCTAGTAAGTCTCCTACGGTCTGTTATTTCTTTAGACCGAAGCTATTTTTTCTTAAGTCTTTATGCCTTGAAAAGATGGTTAAGAAGAAGCCTTACCACAAAATAAAATTTTATTCATTATATCTTTCACGTGATCCATGGGTAGTGCCAATTAGATAACCACAGGTGGAGGCTTCGGCCGTGGCTCAAACCAACTACCGAACAAAGACATGTCGCCAAACAATTCGCCTAGTTCTGGCATGATGTTTGGTGCTAGCCAGTTCTGAAAGCGGGTTGGGTTGGGATTATCCTATTCCAGACAAGCACGCTTCTTCTTCCTCAGAAAACTGACAACGTCAACGGGGAACGTCGTCGCATCCAAGTCGGAGATTCTGTCAGAAGTTGAAGACTTCTACGGCAAGCTCTACGCATCGCATGCTTCAAGGCCCGTACCCGATACTGAGGATTGTAGAGCCACCTTGACCCGCCACTTCACAGAAGACCTGCCCGAAGTTAGCCGAGATGAGATCGTGATGGCCCTTAAACAGTTCAAAAATGGAAAGGCCCCAAGTGAAGACGGAATCACAACGGAGCTTCTAAAAGCTGGAGGAGCCCCAGCTGTAAGCCAGCTGCAACAGCTCTTCAATTCTGTTCTCTTCACTGGGAGAACTCTACAGGCATGGAACAGGAGCATGGTGGTTTTGCTTTTCAAAAAAGGAGACAAAACCCTCTTGAAAAACTACCGCCCGATTTCGCTTCTCACGTTCGGTCATCACGAACCATCTTGCGCGAAGACTCGACGAGTTCCAACCTCCGGAACAGGCCGGATTTCGAAGCGGTTACAGCACCATGGACCACATCCACACAGTGCGGCAGATTGTACAGAAGATCGAAGAGTACAATCGGCCCCTGTGCTTAGCGTTTGTGGACTATGAGAAGGCCTTCGACTCAATCGAAACCTGGTCTGTTCTGGAGTCCTTGCAGCGTTGCCAAGTCGACTGGCAATATATCGAAGTGATGAGATGTCTGTATAATGCCGCAACGATGAGTGTACAAGTACAGAACCAGCGTACTAATCATATCCACCTGCGTCGATTAGTGAGACAGGGGGACGTCATATCCCCGAAACTTTCACTAACGCCTTGGAGGAAATGTTTAAAACGCTGGACTGGAAAAATTGTGGCATCAACATCAACGGCAAGTACATCTCTCACTTACGATTCGCAGATGACATCGTCATTATGGCAGAGACGCTGCAGGACCTACAGAGGATGTTGAATGGCCTAGCTGATTCTTCTCGTTGCATCGGTGTCCGGATGAATTTGGATAAAACCAAAGTCATGTACAACGAGCACGTTGTTCCGGAACCGATTGCCGTAGATGGAATCCCACTCGAAGTTGTCACTAAGTATGTTTACCTAGGGCAGACGCTCCAACTAGGCAAACATAACTTCGAAAAGGAAATCCAGAGAAGAATTCAGCTGGGCTGGGCAGCATTTGGAAAACTCCGTCGAGTCTTCTCGTCGCATATACCACAGTGCCTAAAGTCTTTAATCAGTGCGTCCTACCCGTCTTGACATACGGAGCCGAGACGTGGACACTCACGGTTCGACTGGTCCACCAATTTAAAGTCGCTCAGCGAGCTATGGAAAGAGCTATGCTCGGTGTTTCTCTGCGGGATCGAATCCGGAACGAAGTAATTCGCCAGAGAACTAAAGTGATCGACATAGCTCATCGGGTTAGCAAGCTGAAGTGGCAGTGGGCTGGTCATATCTGCCGTAAGACCGATAACCGTTGGGGTAGACTGGTTCTAGAGTGGAGACTGCGAATCGGTAAACGTAGCGTAGGACGCCCTGTTACCAGGTGGAGCGACGACATTCGCAAAGCGGTGGGCAGTGACTGGAAACAAAGAGCCGAAGATCGGGCTCAGTGGCATGACTTGGGAGAGGCCTATGTCCAGCAGTGGACTGATACCGGCTGATTATGATGATGATGATGACGCTTCTTAGACCACATCGATTGGTCAAATGCTTCTAAAAAAAATACTTCTTAACCAGCAAACAACCCAACAAAAAACTCTATAATCACAATTTCTGTCTCCTTTCCAGGTAATATGCACAATGGCGGAAGACCTCAACGACACATACGATATGCTGAATGGAACCAACAGTTCAGAGCACTACATGCCATACAACGAGCGACCAGAGACTTACATAGTACCCATACTGTTCGCTCTGATATTCATTATCGGAGTGGTGGGCAACGGGACCCTGGTAGCAGTCTTTGTGAGGCATAAAGCAATGAGAAATGTGCCTAATACGTAAGTACATTGGGTACATTATTCTTTGAAATTGTTATAACGCGTTATAGTGTCGAAATTGCTCCGATTAGGTTGGGATGTTTTCGAAGTCCATAATAATTCTTATTTTAATAGTTGGCAATTAGGGCGATTAGACTTGCTCTGACGTCCTGCTTGGGATGTGTTTTGGGTGATGGGATTGATATGGGATAATATCCCCCTACCAGCGATTACCCAAGTCAGCTCAGCTCCCTTTGTGTCGCTGGTACAACGCTTGAGAGTTAATAGTGAGGGTGAATGACGGACAGACAGACAGATGGACAGACAGACAGACGGAAAACAAAGAGAGCATATAGGGGTTCCTTTTACCTTATGAGGTATGGCACCCTAAAAATTATGAAAAAGATACAAAAATGTATTTTAGCCATAGCTAATTTACGATTGACTTATGGCCGGTTTCTGAGGTACGTTTATTGAGAGTATTTACTCAATTGTACCGTTATTGAATAGATAAACTCTCAATAAATGTACTCAGAAACCGGCCATTAGTCACTTCGCAATTGTACTTGATAATTTGCACGCGGTCGCATCTGTACTTCACACATCACTGAAGTCTCTAGGGCTCGACGAAAATTCCCAAATTGCGCGCCTATCTGACCGACACGAGTAATTATCAAGAGAGACGGAATTTCCGTTATAGCTAGAACGAGCTTAATTGGGTCAGGTGGACATTTTGCGGCTAAAAACCTGACAGTATCGAAATTTCAAATTTCGAAACATATTTTATCCCCGTTTTCTTCTAGTTGATGACGCTATTTGAGCAACTGTCACGGGTTTCATTAAACATTTTTAAATTCGGTATCATCTTACTTATATGATATTATTAGGGAATTTGGGAACATTGACCCGATGCTGGAGCATCTCCTGTGATCTTCAGAATACCATACAACTCTTTTTTATGACTTAGGGTAACAGGACAACCACAACGCTCGCCTGATGGTAAGCGATGACGTCTACCCATTACAGATACAGGAGCATGCAAAATTCTGGTTAGACAAAATTCTGCACGTTACTGCACTGCGCCTGTTACCTGAAACATAAAGATGTTAAGTTTGCCCATGTCCTGCAATTTCACACTTTACCATTCAAACTGAAAAACATTCCTGGCTAAGTGACTGACATAGTGAGAAAAAACACTAAAAAATCACTCACTAGCTTACAGCAAAGATGTCTTATTTCTCAAGGCTCATTCAAAGATTCTCGATCAACAGATTAGGTACGCATAGATCAGTCCGGGGCTGCTTTAAATCCTTATCTAACATAATTAATTAATCTTATACCTAGATTTACACTAAACGTACAATCCTTCTTAGAGTGTTTCATTACACTCAATGCAAGTAACACAAGGTAAGTTCGCCAAGTAGATTCCTGTTCTCAGAGTTTATAGGTCGTCTAAAGCACGGTAATATATAGATTACATTACTAAGCTTATAGTACCGTATCTTACATGGCTTACGTTACGTAGTTACTAAATGCATTATATTATTAACTGTGACCTGCCCTTCGATTGTTGTTCTAGAACATACAACTGAGAATCCAAACACGTTAGCACTCAGTAAATGTCACTCATGACAGCTCAAAGTAACTTGAGCATAGCTGTAGTACACAGGGTGGATAGAGTTTTTAAAAAGGATTAAGATCTCAATTCGACTATTATATTTTTAATTTTGTTATATTCTCAGAACTTCGTTGTTTATAATCCAATTTTTTTTTTTTTTTTTTGTTGAGTGTATATTTACTTTTTGGTCCTGTTTGGTCCTTTTATAATTTTATCGAGAATTAATGACTATCTCCAGAGATTTGGCATAAACACTTTAAAATTGGTACTGATTAATTAATCTTTAGCCGACTTCACAAAAAAAGAGGGGGTTCTCAATTCGTCTGTATGTTTTTTTTTGTTTTTTTTTTTGTGTGTATGTTACGCGATTTCTCCATCAATTGTGAACGGATTCAAATGATTCTTTTTTTAATAGGTAGGATACGTTTCCGAGGTGGTCCCATTTTAATTTTATCGAGATCTGATTACTATCACCAGAAATATGGAGATAAATACCTCAAACATAGGAGAATGTACTAGTTTTAGTAGAAGAGTCCCAAGAAGATTATACACAATGGAGGTTGCTATTGCATATAAGATATTCTTACGGTAACTGTGAGCGAGATAGAAATAAAGGTGGGGATAATTTTTTTTTATATCTTATAGGCAAGCGTTTGACCACTATCTCACCTGTTGCTTAGTGATGATGCGGTCGAAGATAGAGAAATGGACTAGAATGGGAACAGCTAGGCTATTCTGTAGGCTATCTCGACAGCGGAATCCGCGGTGAGATTCGAATTTCATACTACGAAATTCAATCGTATCACGTTCGTAATACAGTCGAATTTCGTAGTACGAAATTCAAATCTCACCGCGGATTCCGCTGTCGAGATAGCTTACAGAATAGCCTAGCTGGCTCTCAAGGATAGCTGCCGGAACACATTAGATGTTTGGCGACAGATTTTCTGACTTGAGGGTGGTAGCTGGCCAGGCGGACACTAGATATGTTCTACCACCATGCGGGGGTTATTGGTTTCTTAACGATGTTTTCCTTCACCGGAGGGCCACTGTGAGAAGCGCACATATATTTTTTGATAGAAAAATTCATTGGTGCACGGTGGTTTGAACTCGGTACCACGGCATCAAAGCCGACCGTTCTCCCAATTACGCCACCGGGCCCTCAATAAATAATTATATATTAATAATTAGTATAAATAATTATATATAAATATAAATAATTTGTCTTCACAGGAATGTTCTACCGGGCAAAGTCTTGTTAGGGTGCAAACTTTTTTAAACATACCTAATATTTTTTGACATGACATGACATTTGGCGAAGATGGCGGCCATTTCAGTCCCGCGACACTGCATACATAATTAAATAACTCAGAATTATGAACGTACTTTGTACCAATCAACACAGCAATAAAAATTATAAGCATAAAACCACATATTATATAATAGTTACTACGTAAATAATACTTTCCGTTGTTAGGTTGGCTACACAGTGCTTTCATAATTCGGGTATCCACAATATAGGGAAGTGCCTCGTATAACGTAGTAGAGTGATTCAGTACTCTGTTGGCCATATGGCGGCAATTAATGTTAATAATCGCAAATAATACTTTTTAATTTTCATTTTGGAATACAACTAGTCCGTGTTATAAAAGTATTTGGAATTATTGTAATTAAATAGACAATTAATTATCGTGTGTGTCAGATGCTTTAATTGTACAGGGCCATTTTGGACATTGTCCTTTGATACCTTGATGACATCATTATAACTAGTGAATATTTTCACTTTAGCGCGGCATTTAAAGTCAATTTTTTTAGGGTTCCGAACCCAAAGGCTACCAAATGAACACTTTCTGAGACTTTGTTGTCTGTTCGTCCGTCCGTCCCTCTGTCCGTCCGTGTGTCTATATGTGCGCACTTTACAGATCTATATCTTCTTAACCGTTATAGGTACATACTTGAAATTTTCAAAAAGTATATATCCGTATAACGGCCCAGACACGAAATTTATTAGATGCATGTAATTTCATTAAAACTTTTTTTGCACTAAAAAGGGTAAAATAAGTTATTTTTCAAAAAAAATAAAACCGACTTCATAACCACAAAAAGGCACTCAAAAGCGAAAAATAATTTACTTAAAATTATTATAAGCGTTACCCACTTCTCTATTGGCTTGCCATTTTTATTTTTATTTTTATTTAAACAATATTATGCAGCTGACAGACGGACTATCAGTTCCATTTGGATCGTGATATGTACTGTGATCGGTATGCGTTTCTCTATGTTGTGTTTCACTATTTCACTTTTTTATTTTTTTTTATATAAAAAATGTCTGAAGTACTGAAACACACAGTTACATGTATGGTTGGTTTTAACCTACTTTAATTTTTTTTAAATATTCTGACGTAAACGATTGGATGACAGCTGAATGGTTCATTACTTTTTTTTTCTAATTCAAAGCGTTAAATTCTGCTTTTGCTATGTTTACTTGATAATTGGTTATGATTTATTTTATGATTTATGATTTTGACGTGTATATGTGCGTATATTTATACTGCCTACATACTGAATAAATGCTTTGATTCTTGATTCTGATTCTTGATTCTATTTGAAGTCGGTGCCAGCCAAGTCTAATAGGTAGTAGATAGATAATACCTACATGTATCTACCTACTTACTAACCTACATGTACCTACTTACTACTACTACATACATAGTATCTATCTAATATCCAATAGACTTGGCTGGCACTGACTTCAAATAGAGAAGTGGGTAACGCTTATAATAATTTTAAGTAAATTATTTTT